>JAFDVH010000041.1:141659-167143 GCA_019176425.1 Megalops atlanticus | reverse complement strand
AGTTTCACTGATAGGCCAGAAACGCTCAAATGCACTTTAGAGTCCAAAAGTGATTCTTTGTGCAGATATTCACTCAACACAGAGTTTCACTGGAAGGCCAGTAACGCCCTCAAATGAACTTCGGAGGAAAAAAAGTGAGTCTTAGTGCAGATATTCACTCAACACAGTTTCCCTTGAAGGCCAGAAACGCTCTCAAATGCATTTTCAGAGTCCAAAAAGTGATCCTTAGTGAGAGATATTCACTCAACACAGAGTTTCCACTAGATGGCCAGAAACGCTCTCAAATGCACTTTGAGTCAAAAAAAGTGATTCTTACTGCAGATATTCACTCAACACAGAGTTTCCACTACAACGCAGAAACACTCTCATATGCACCTTCAGAGTACAAGATAACGATTCTTAGTGCAGATATTCACTCAACACAGAGTTTTCAATAGAAGTCCAGAAACTCTCTCAGATTCATTTTCAGAGTTCAAAACACTGATTCTCAGGGCAGATATTCAGTCAACACAGAGTTTCCACTGAATGGCCAGAAACGCTCTCAAATGCACCTTCAGAGTACAAGATAACGATTCTTAGTGCAGATATTCACTCCACACAGAGTTTCCACTGGAAGGCCAGAAACGCTCTCGAATGCATATTCAGAGACCAAAACAGTGATTCTAAGTGCAGATATCCAGTCAACACAGAATCTCCACTGGAAGGCCAGAAACGCTCTCAAATGCATTTTCAGAGTCCAAAACAGTGATTCTTAGTGAAGATATTCTGTCAACACAGAGTTTCCACAAGAAGGCAAGAAACGCTCTCAAATTCACTTTCAGAGTCCAAAAAAGTGATTTTCAGGGCAGATATTCAGTCAACACAGAGTTTCCACTAAAAGACCAGAAACGCTCTCAAATACACTTTCAGAGTCCAAAAAAGTGATTCTTAGTGCAGATATTCACTCATCACAGAGTTTCCACTGGAAGGCCAGAAACGCTCTCAAATGCACTTTCAGAGTCCAAAAAAGTGATTCTCAGGGCAGATATTCAGTTAACACAGAGTTTCCACTGGAAGGCCAGAAACGCTCTCAGATCCAATTTCAGAGTCCAAAAAAGTGATTCTTTGTGAGAGATATTTACCCAACACAGAGTTTCCACTAGATGGCCAGAAACGCTCTCAAATGCATTTTCAGAGTCCAAAAAAGTGATACTAAGTGCAGATATTCACTCAACACAGAGTTTCCAGGAGAAGGCCAGAAACTCTCTCAGAAGCACTTTCAGAGTCTAAAACAGTGATTCTTACTGCACATATTCACTCAACACAGAGTTTCCACTGGTAGGCCAGTAACCCTCTCAAATGAACTTTGGAGTGCAAAAGTGATTCTTACTGCAGATATTGACTCAGCACAGAGTTTCCACTGGAAGGCCAAACGCTCAAATGCACTTTTGGAGGCCAAAAAGTGATTCTTAGTGCAGATATTCACTCAACACAGAGTTTCCACAAAAAGGCCAGAGACGGCTCTCAAATGCACTTTCGGAGTCAAAAAAGTGATTCTTCGTGCAGATATTCACTCAACACAGAGTTTCACTGGAAGACCATGAACGCTCTCAAATGCACTTTCAGAGTCCAAAAAAGTGATTGTTAGTGCAAATATTCACTCAACACAGAGTTTCCAGGAGAAGGCCAGAAACGCTCTCAAATGCACTTTCTGAGCCCAAAAAGTGTTTCTTCGTGCAGATATTCACTCAACACAGAGTTTACTAGATGGCCAGAAACGCTCTCAAATGCACTTTCGGAGTCAAAAAAGTGATTCTTAGTGCAGATATTCACTCAACACAGAGTTTCCACTGATAGTCAGAACGCTCTCAAAATGCACTTTAGAGTCCAAAAAAGTGATTCTTTGTGCAGATATTCCCTCAACACAGAGTTTCCACTGGAATGCCAGTAACGCTCTCAAATGAACTTTCGGAGTGAAAAAAGTGAGTCTTAGTGCAGATATTCACTCCAACACAGTTTCCACTTGAAGGCCAGAAACGCTCTCAAATGCATTTTCAGAGTCCAAAAGTGATTCTTAGTGAGAGATATTCACTCAACACAGAGTTTCCACTAGATGGCCAGAAACGCTCTCAAATGCACTTTCGGAGTCCAAAAAGTGATTCTTACTGCAGATATTCACTCAACACAGAGTTTCACTGGAAGACCATAAACGCTCTCAAATGCACTTTCAGAGTCCAAAAAGTGATTGTTAGTGCAGATATTCACTCAACACAGAGTTTCCAGAAGGCCAGAAACTCTCTCAAAAGCACTTTCTGAGTCAAAACAATGATTCTTAGTGCAGATATTCACTCAACACAGAGTTTCCACTGGAAGGCAAGAAACGCTCTCAAATGCATTTTCAGAGTCCAAAAAAGTGATTCTTAGTGAGAGATATTCACTCAACACAGAGTTTCCACTAGATGGCCAGAAACGCTCTCAAATGCACTTTCAGTCCAAAAGTTATTCTTTGTGCAGATATTCACTCAACACAGAGTTTTCACTGGAAGACCATAAACGCTCTCAAATGCACTTTCAGAGTCCAAAAAAGTGATTGTTAGTGCAGATATTCACTCAACACAGAGTTTCCAGGAGAAGGCCAGAAACTCTCTCAAAAGCACTTTCTGAGTCAAAACAATGATTCTTAGTGCAGATATTCACTCAACACAGAGTTTCACTGGAAGGCCAGAAACGCTCTCAAATGCATTTTCAGAGTCCAAAAAAGTGATTCTTAGTGAGAGATATTTACCCAACACAGAGTTTCCACTAGATGGCCAGAATCGCTCTCAAATGCATTTTCAGAGTCCAACAAAGTGATTCTTTGTGCAGATATTCACTCAAGAGAAAGTTTCCACAATATATCCAGAAACGATCTCAAATGCACTTTCAGAGTCCAAAAAAGTGATTCTTACTGCAGATATTCACTCAACACAGAGTTTCCACTGGAAGACCAAACGCTCTCAAATGCACTTTCAGAGTCCAAAAAGTGATTCTTAGAGCAGATATTCACTCAACACAGAGTTTCTAGGAGAAGGCCAGAAACTCTCTCAGAAACACTTTCTGAGTCCAAAACAGTGTTTCTTAGGGCAGATATTCACTCAACACAGAGTTTCCACTGGAAGGCCAGAAACGCTCTCAAATGCACTTTAGAGTCCAAAGAAGTGATTCTTAGTGAGAGATATTTACTCAAAACAGAGTTTCCACTAGATGGCCAGAAACGCTCTCAAATGCACTTCGGAGTCAAATAAGTGATTCTTAGTGCTGATATTCACTCAACAGAGAGTTTCCACTAAAGGCCAGAAACGCTCTCAAATGCATTTTCAGACCCAAAAAAAGTGATTGTTAGTGCAGATATTCACTCAACACAGAGTTTCCACTGGAAGGCCAGTAACGCTCTCAAATGAACTTTCCGGAATCAAAAGTGATTCTTAGTGCAGATATTCACTCAACACAGAGTTTCCACTAGATGGCCAGAAACGCTCTCAAATGCACTTTCTGAGTCAAAAAGTGATTCTTAGTGCATATATTTACTCAACAGAGAGTTTCCACTAAAGACCAGAAACGCTCTGGAAATGCATTTTCAGACCCAAAAAAAGTGATTGTTAGTGCAGATATTCACTCAACACAGAGTTTTTAGGAGAAGGCCAGAAACTCTCTCAGAAGCACTTCTGAGTCCAAAACAGTGATTCTTAGTGCAGATATTCACTCAACACAGAGTTTCCACTGGGAGGCCAGAAACGCTCTCAAATGCACTTTCAGAGTCCAAAAAGTGATTCTTAGTGCAGATATTTACTCAAAACAGATTTTCCACTGGAAGGTCAGAAACGCTCTCAAATAAACTGTCTGAGAAAAAAGTGATTCCTTCTGCAGATATTCACTCAACACAGATTTTCCACTGGAAGGCCAGAAACGCTCTCAAATGCACTTTCGGAGTCAAAAAGTGATTCTTACTGCAGATATTCACTCAACACAGAGTTTCCACTGGAAGGCCAGTAACGCTCTCAAATGAACTTTGAGTCAAAAAAGTGATTCTTAGTGCAGATATTCACTCAACACAGAGTTTCCACTGGAAGGCCAGAAACTGTCTCAAATGCACTTTCAGAATCCAAAAACGTGATTCTCCGCGCAGTTATTCACTCAACACAAAGTTTACACTTTCGATGGCCAGAAACATAGTCAAATGCACTTTCAGAGTACAAAAAGTGATTCTTACTGCAGATATTCTCTCAACACAGAGTTTTCACTGGAAGACCAGTAACCCTCTCAAATGAACTTTCGGAGTAAAAAAGTGATTCTTAGTGCAGATATTCACTCTTTACAGAGTTTCCTGGAGAAGGCCAGAAACTCTCTCAAGCTTTCTGAGTCCAAAACAGCGATTCTTAGTGCAGATATTCACTCAACAGAGAGTTTCCACTAAAAGGCCAGAAACGCTCTGAAATGCATTTTCAGACCCAAAAAAAGTGATTGTTAGTGTAGATATTCACTCAACACAGAGTTTCCACTGATAGGCCAGAAACGCTCTCAGATGCACTTTCAGAGTACAAAAACGTGATTCTCAGCGCAGTTATTCATCCAACACAGAGTTTACACAAGATGGCCAGAAACGCTGTCAAAAGCACTTTCAGAGTGCAAAAAAGTGATTCTTACTGCAGATATTCACTCAACACAGATTTTCCACTGGAAGGCCAGAAACGCTCTCAAATGCACTTTAGGAGTCCAAAAAAGGGATTCTTAGTGAGAGATATTTACTCAACACAGAGTTTCCACTAGATGGCCAGAAACGCTCTCAAATGCACTTTCGGAGTCCAAAAAAGTGATTCTTCGTGCAGATATTCACTCAACACAGAGTTTCCATTGGAAGACCAGAAACTCTCAAATGCATTTTCAGAGTCCAAAAGTGATTCTTTGTGCAGATATTCACTCAACACGGAGTTTTCACAAAAGGCCAGAAAACGCTCTCAAATGAACTTTGAAGTGCAAAAAAGTGATTCTTAGTGCAGATATTCACTCAACACAGAGTTTCCACTGGAAGGCCAGTAACGTTCTCAAATGAACTTTCGGAGTGCAAAAAGTGATTCTTAGTGCAGATATTCCTCAACACAGAGTTTCCACTGGAAGGCCAGAAACGCTCTCAAATGCACTTTCAGAGTCCAAAAAGTGATTCTTAGTGCAGATATTCACTCAACACAGAGTTTCCACTGGCAGGCCAAAACGCTCTCAAATGCATTTTGAGTCCAAAAGTGATTCTTAGTGCAGATATTTCCTCAACACAGATTTTCCACTGGAAGGTCAGAAACGCTCTCAAATAAACTGTCTGAGAAAAAGTGATTCTTTCTGCAGATATTCCTCTTCACAGATTTTCCACTGGAAGGCCAGAAACGCTCTCAAATGCACTGGGGAGTCAAAAAGCGATTCTTACTGCAGATATTCACTCAACACAGAGTTTCCACTGGAAGGCCAGTAACGCTCTCAAATGAACTTTCGAGGTCAAAAGTGATTCTTAGTGCAGATATTCACTCAACACAGAGTTTCCACTGGAAGGCCAGAAACGCTCTCAAATGCACTTTCAGAGTCCAAAACGTGATTCTCCATGATTATTCACTCAACACAAAGTTTATTTCGATGGCCAGAAACATAAATCAAATGCACTTTCAGAGTACAAAAAAGTGATTCTTACTGCAGATATTCTCTCAACACAGAGTTTACACTGGAAGACCAGTAACCCTCTCAAATGAACTTTCGGAGTAAAAAAAGTGATTCTTAGTGCAGATATTCACTCAACACAGAGTTTCCTGGAGAAGGCCAGAAACTCTCTCAGAAGCACTTTCTGAGTCCAAAACAGTGATTCTTAGTGCAGATATTCTCTCAACAGAGTTTACTGGAAGACCAGTAACCTCTCAAATGCACTTTAGAGTCCAAAAGTGATTCTTAGTGAGAGATATTTACTCAAAACAGAGTTTCCACTAGATGGCCAGAAACGCTCTCAAATGCACTTTCGAGTCCAAATAAGTGATTCTTAGTGCTGATATTCACTCAACAGAGAGTTTCCACTAAAAGGCCAGGAAACGCTCTGAAATGCATTTTCAGACCCAAAAAAGTGATTGTTAGTGCAGATATTCACTCAACACAGAGTTTCCACTGGAAGGCCAGTAACGCTCTCAAATGAACTTTCGGAATCCAAAAAGTGATTCTTAGTGCAGATATTCACTCAACACAGAGTTTCCACTAGATGGCCAGAAACGCTCTCAAATGCACTTTCTGAGTCCAAAAAGTGATTCTTAGTGCATATATTTACTCAACAGAGAGTTTCCACTAAATGGTCAGAAACGCTCTGAAATGCATTTTCTGACCCAAAAAGTGATTGTTAGTGCAAATATTCACTCAACACAGAGTTTTTAGGAGAAGGCCAGAAAACTCTCAGAAGCACTTCTGAGTCCAAAACAGTGATTCTTAGTGCAGATATTCACTCAACACAGAGTTTCCACTGATAGGCCAGAAACGCTCTCAGATGCACTTTCAGAGTACAAAAACGTGATTCTCATGCAGTTATTCACTCAACACAGAGTTTACAGGTATGGCCAGAAACGCTGTCAAAAGCACTTTCAGAGTGCAAAAAGTGATTCTTACTGCAGATATTCACTCAACACAGATTTTCCACTGGAAGGCCAGAAACGCTCTCAAATGCACTTTAGAGTCCAAAAGTGATTCTTAGTGAGAGATATTTACTCAACACAGAGTTTCCACTAGATGGCCAGAAACGCTCTCAAAAGCACTTTCTGAGTCCAAAAGTGATTCTTACTGCAGATTTTCACTCAACACAGAGTTTCCACTGGAAGGCCAGAAACGCTCTCAAATGCACTTTCAGAGTCCAAAAAAGTGATTCTTAGTGCAGATATTCACTCAACACAGTTTCCACTGGGAGGCCAGAAACGCTCTTAAATGCATTTTCAGAGTCCAAAAAAGTGATTCTTAGTGCAGATATTCACTCAACACAGAGTTTCTACTGGAAGGCCAGTAACGTTCTCAAATGAACTTTCGGAGTGCAAAAAAGTGATTCTTAGTGCAGATATTCACTCAACACAGAGTTTCCACTGGAAGGCCAGAAACGCTCTCAAATGCACTTTCAGAGTCCAAAAAAGTGATTGTTAGTGCAGTTATTCACTCAACACAGAGTTTCCACTGATAGGCCAGAAACGCTCTCAAATGCACTTTCTGAGTCCAAAAAAGTGATTCTTAGTGCAGATATTCACTCAACACAGAGTTTCCACTGGAAGGCCAGAAACGTTCTCAAATGCACTTTCAGAGTGCAAAAAGAGATTCTTACTGCAAATATTCACTCAACACAGATTTTCCACTGGAAGGCCAGAAACGCTTTGAGATGCATTTTCAGAGTCCAAAAAGTGATTCGCAGGGCAGATATTCAGTCAACACAGAGTTTCCACCAGATGGCCAGAAACGCTCTCAAATGCACTTTTCGGAGTCCTAAAAAGTGATTCTTCGTGCAGATATTCACTCAACACAGAGTTTCCAGGAGAAGGCCAGAAACTCTCTCAGAAGCACTTCTGAGTCCAAAACAGTGATTCTTAGTGCAGATATTCACTCAACACAAAGTTTACACTCATTGGCCAGAAACATAGTCAAATGCACTTTCAGAGTCCAAAAGTGATTCTTTGTGCAGATATTCACTCAACACAGAGTTTTCACTGGACGCCAGAAACGCTCTTAAATGCACTTTCAGAGTCCAAAAAGTGATATTAAGTGCAGATATTCACTCAACACAGAGTTTCCAGGAGAAGGCCAGAAACTCTCTCTGAAGCACTTTCAGAGTCCAAAACAATGATTCTTAGTGCATATATTTACTCAACAGAGAGTTTCCACTAAAAGGCCAGAAACGCTCTGAAATGCATTTCAGACCCCAAAAAAGTGATTGTTAGTGCAGATATTCACTCAACACAGAGTTTCCACTGGAAGGCCAGTAGCGCTCTCAAATGAACTTTCGGAATCCAAAAAAGTGATTCTTAGTGCAGATATTCACTCAACACAGAGTTTCCACTAGATGGCCAGAAACGCTCTCAAATGCACTTTCTGAGTCCAAAAAAGTGATGCTTAGTGCAGATATTCACTCAACACAGAGTTTCCACTGGGAGGCCAGAAACGCTCTTAAATGCATTTTCAGAGTCCAAAAAAGTGATTCTTTGTGCAGATATTCACTCAACACAGAGTTTACACTGGAAAGCCAGTAACGCTCTCAAATGAACTTTCGAGTCCAAAAAGTGATTCTTAGTGCAGATATTCACTCAACACAGAGTTTCCACTGGAAGGCCAGAAACGCTCTCAAATGCACTTTCAGAGTCCAAAAACGTGATTCTCAGCGCAGTTATTCACTCAACACAAAGTTTACACTCGATGGCCAGAAACATAGTCAAATGCACTTTCAGACTACAAAAAGTGATTCTTACTGCAGATATTCTCTCAACACAGAGTTTCCACTGGAAGACCAGTAACCCTCTCAAATGAACTTTCAGCAAAAAAAGTGATTCTTAGTGCAGATATTCACTCAACACAGAGTTTCCTGGAGAAGGCCAGAAACTCTCTCAGAAGCACTTTCTGAGTCCAAAACAGTGATTCTTAGTGCAGATATTCACTCAACACAGAGTTTCCACTGGAAGGCCAGAAACGCTCTCAAATGAACTTTCGGAGTCCAAAAAAGTGATTCTTTGTGCAGATATTCACTCAACACAGAGTTTACACTAGATGGCCAGAAACGCTCTCAAATGCACTTTCGGAGTCCAACAAAGTGATTCTTTGTGCAGATATTCACTCAAGAGAAAGTTTCACAATATATCCAGAAACGCTCTCAAATGCACTTTCAGAGTCCAAAAAAGTGATTCTTACTGCAGATATTCACTCAACACAGAGTTTCCACTGGAAGACCAGAAACGCTCTCAAATGCACTTTCAGAGTCCAAAAAAGTGATTCTTAGTGCAGATATTCACTCAACACAGAGTTTCTAGGAGAAGGCCAGAAACTCTCTCAGAAGCACTTTCTGAGTCCAAAACAGTGATTCTTAGTGCAGATATTCACTCAACACAGAGTTTCCACTGGAAGGCCAGAAACGCTCTCAAATGCACTTTAGAGTCCAAAAGTGATTCTTAGTGAGAGATATTTACTCAAAACAGAGTTTCCACTAGATGGCCAGAAACGCTCTCAAATGCACTTTCGGAGTCCAAATAAGTGATTCTTAGTGCTGATATTCACTCAACAGAGAGTTTCCACTAAAAGGCCAGAAACGCTCTCAAATGCATTTTCAGACCCAAAAAAAGTGATTGTTAGTGCAGATATTCACTCAACACAGAGTTTCCACTGGAAGGCCAGTAACGCTCTCAAATGAACTTTCGCAATCCAAAAAAGTGATTCTTAGTGCAGATATTCACTCAACACAGAGTTTCCACTAGATGGCCAGAAACGCTCTCAAATGCACTTTCTGAGTCCAAAAAAGTGATTCTTAGTGCATATATTTACTCAACAGAGAGTTTCCACTAAAGGCCAGAAACGCTCTGAAATGCATTTTCAGACCCAAAAAAAGTGATTGTTAGTGCAGATATTCACTCAACACAGAGTTTTTAGGAGAAGGCCAGAAACTCTCTCAGAAGCACTTCTGAGTCCAAAACAGTGATTCTTAGTGCAGATATTCACTCAACACAGAGTTTCCACTGATAGGCCAGAAACGCTCTCAGATGCACTTTCAGAGTACAAAAACGTGATTCTCAGCGCAGTTATTCACTCAACACAGAGTTTACACAAGATGGCCAGAAACGCTGTCAAAAGCACTTTCAGAGTGCAAAAAAGTGATTCTTAGTGCAGATATTCACTCAACACAGAGTTTCCACTGGGAGGCCAGAAACGCTCTTAAATGCATTTTCAGAGTCCAAAAAAGTGATTCTTTGTGCAGATATTCACTCAACACAGAGTTTCCACTGGAAGGCCAGAAACGCTCTCAAATGCACTTTCAGAGTCCAAAAACGTGATTCTCAGCGCAGTTATTCACTCAACACAAAGTTTACACTCGATGGCCAAAAACATAGTCAAATGCACTTTCAGAGTCCAAAAAAGTGATTCTTAGTGCAGATATTCACTCAACAGAAAGTTTCCACAGAAAGGCCAGAAACGGTCTCAAATGCACTTTCAGAGTAAAAAAACGTGATTCTCAGCGCAGTTATTCACTCAACACAGAGTTTACACTAGATGGCCAGAAACGCTGTCAAATGCACTTTCAGAGTACAAAAACGTGATTCTCAGCGCAGTTATTCACTCAACACAGAGTTTCCACTGATAGGCCAGAAACGCTCTCAAATGCACTTTCTGAGTCCAAAAAAGTGATTCTTAGTGCAGATATTCACTCAACACAGAGTTTCCACTGGAAGGCCAGAAACGTTCTCAAATGCACTTTCAGAGTGCAAAAAAGAGATTCTTACTGCAAATATTCACTCAACACAGATTTTCCACTGGAAGGCCAGAAACGCTTTGAGATGCATTTTCAGAGTCCAAAAAAGTGATTCGCAGGGCAGATATTCAGTCAACACAGAGTTTCCACCAGATGGCCAGAAACGCTCTCAAATGCACTTTCGGAGTCCTAAAAAGTGATTCTTCGTGCAGATATTCACTCAACACAGAGTTTCCAGGAGAAGGCCAGAAACTCTCTCAGAAGCACTTCTGAGTCCAAAACAGTGATTCTTAGTGCAGATATTCACTCAACACAAAGTTTACACTCGATGGCCAGAAACATAGTCAAATGCACTTTCAGAGTCCAAAAAAGTGATTCTTTGTGCAGATATTCACTCAACACAGAGTTTTCACTGGAACGCCAGAAACGCTCTTAAATGCACTTTCAGAGTCCAAAAAAGTGATATTAAGTGCAGATATTCACTCAACACAGAGTTTCCAGGAGAAGGCCAGAAACTCTCTCTGAAGCACTTTCAGAGTCCAAAACAATGATTCTTAGTGCATATATTTACTCAACAGAGAGTTTCCACTAAAAGGCCAGAAACGCTCTGAAATGCATTTTCAGACCCCAAAAAAGTGATTGTTAGTGCAGATATTCACTCAACACAGAGTTTCCACTGGAAGGCCAGTAGCGCTCTCAAATGAACTTTCGGAATCCAAAAAAGTGATTCTTAGTGCAGATATTCACTCAACACAGAGTTTCCACTAGATGGCCAGAAAGGCTCTCAAATGCACTTTCTGAGTCCAAAAAAGTGATTCTTAGTGCAGATATTCACTCAACACAGAGTTTCCACTGGGAGGCCAGAAACGCTCTTAAATGCATTTTCAGAGTCCAAAAAAGTGATTCTTTGTGCAGATATTCACTCAACACAGAGTTTACACTGGAAAGCCAGTAACGCTCTCAAATGAACTTTCGGAGTCCAAAAAAGTGATTCTTAGTGCAGATATTCACTCAACACAGAGTTTCCACTGGAAGGCCAGAAACGCTCTCAAATGCACTTTCAGAGTCCAAAAACGTGATTCTCAGCGCAGTTATTCACTCAACACAAAGTTTACACTCGATAGCCAGAAACATAGTCAAATGCACTTTCAGACTACAAAAAAGTGATTCTTACTGCAGATATTCTCTCAACACAGAGTTTCCACTGGAAGACCAGTAACCCTCTCAAATGAACTTTCGGAGCAAAAAAAAGTGATTCTTAGTGCAGATATTCACTCAACACAGAGTTTCCTGGAGAAGGCCAGAAACTCTCTCAGAAGCACTTTCTGAGTCCAAAACAGTGATTCTTAGTGCAGATATTCACTCAACACAGAGTTTCCACTGGAAGGCCAGAAACGCTCTCAAATGAACTTTCGGAGTCCAAAAAAGTGATTCTTTGTGCAGATATTCACTCAACACAGAGTTTACACTAGATGGCCAGAAACGCTCTCAAATGCACTTTCGGAGTCCAACAAAGTGATTCTTTGTGCAGATATTCACTCAAGAGAAAGTTTCCACAATATATCCAGAAACGCTCTCAAATGCACTTTCGGAGTCCAAAAAAGTGATTCTTACTGCAGATATTCACTCAACACAGAGTTTCCACTGGAAGACCAGAAACGCTCTCAAATGCACTTTCAGAGTCCAAAAAAGTGATTCTTAGTGCAGATATTCACTCAACACAGAGTTTCTAGGAGAAGGCCAGAAACTCTCTCAGAAGCACTTTCTGAGTCCAAAACAGTGATTCTTAGTGCAGATATTCACTCAACACAGAGTTTCCACTGGAAGGCCAGAAACGCTCTCAAATGCACTTTAGGAGTCCAAAAAAGTGATTCTTAGTGAGAGATATTTACTCAAAACAGAGTTTCCACTAGATGGCCAGAAACGCTCTCAAATGCACTTTCGGAGTCCAAATAAGTGATTCTTAGTGCTGATATTCACTCAACAGAGAGTTTCCACTAAAAGGCCAGAAACGCTCTCAAATGCATTTTCAGACCCAAAAAGTGATTGTTAGTGCAGATATTCACTCAACACAGAGTTTCCACTGGAAGGCCAGTAACGCTCTCAAATGAACTTTCAGCAATCCAAAAAGTGATTCTTAGTGCAGATATTCACTCAACACAGAGTTTCCACTAGATGGCCAGAAACGCTCTCAAATGCACTTTCTGAGTCCAAAAAAGTGATTCTTAGTGCATATATTTACTCAACAGAGAGTTTCCACTAAAAGGCCAGAAACGCTCTGAAATGCATTTTCAGACCCAAAAAAGTGATTGTTAGTGCAGATATTCACTCAACACAGAGTTTTTAGGAGAAGGCCAGAAACTCTCTCAGAAGCACTTCTGAGTCCAAAACAGTGATTCTTAGTGCAGATATTCACTCAACACAGAGTTTCCACTGATAGGCCAGAAACGCTCTCAGATGCACTTTCAGAGTACAAAAACGTGATTCTCAGCGCAGTTATTCACTCAACACAGAGTTTACACAGATGGCCAGAAACTGTCAAAAGCACTTTCAGAGTGCAAAAAGTGATTCTTAGTGCAGATATTCACTCAACACAGAGTTTCCACTGGGAGGCCAGAAACGCTCTTAAATGCATTTTCAGAGTCCAAAAAAGTGATTCTTTGTGCAGATATTCACTCAACACAGAGTTTCCACTGGAAGGCCAGAAACGCTCTCAAATGCACTTTCAGAGTCCAAAAACGTGATTCTCAGCGCAGTTATTCACTCAACACAAAGTTTACACTCGATGGCCAAAAACATAGTCAAATGCACTTTCAGAGTCCAAAAAAGTGATTCTTAGTGCAGATATTCACTCAACAGAAAGTTTCCACAGAAAGGCCAGAAACGGTCTCAAATGCACTTTCAGAGTAAAAAAACGTGATTCTCAGCGCAGTTATTCACTCAACACAGAGTTTACACTAGATGGCCAGAAACGCTGTCAAATGCACTTTCAGAGTACAAAAACGTGATTCTCAGCGCAGTTATTCACTCAACACAGAGTTTCCACTGATAGGCCAGAAACGCTCTCAAATGCACTTTCTGAGTCCAAAAAAGTGATTCTTAGTGCAGATATTCACTCAACACAGAGTTTCCACTGGAAGGCCAGAAACGTTCTCAAATGCACTTTCAGAGTGCAAAAAAGAGATTCTTACTGCAAATATTCACTCAACACAGATTTTCCACTGGAAGGCCAGAAACGCTTTGAGATGCATTTTCAGAGTCCAAAAAAGTGATTCGCAGGGCAGATATTCAGTCAACACAGAGTTTCCACCAGATGGCCAGAAACGCTCTCAAATGCACTTTCGGAGTCCTAAAAAGTGATTCTTCGTGCAGATATTCACTCAACACAGAGTTTACACTGGAAGGCCAGTAACGCTCTCAAATGAACTTTCGGAGTCCAAAAAAGTGATTCTCTGTGCAGATATTCACTCAACACAGAGTTTCCACTGATAGGCCAGAAACGCTCTCAAATGCACTTTCTGAGTCCAAAAAAGTGATTCTTAGTGCAGATATTCACTCAACACAGAGTTTCCACTGGAAGGCCAGAAACGCTCTCGAATGCTCCTTCAGAGTCCAAAACCGTGATTCTCAGGGCAGATATTCACTCAACACAGAGTTTCCACTACAACGCCAGAAACACTCTCATATGCACCTTCAGAGTACAAGATAACCATTCTTAGTGCAGATATTCACTCAACACAGAGTTTTCAATAGAAGTCCAGAAACTCTCTCAGATTCATTTTCAGAGTTCAAAACACTGATTCTCAGGGCAGATATTCAGTCAACACAGAGTTTCCACTGAATGGCCAGAAACGCTCTCAAATGCATATTCAGACACCAAAACAGTGATTCTAAGTGCAGATATCCAGTCAACACAGAATCTCCACTGGAAGGCCAGAAACGCTCTCAAATGCATTTTCAGAGTCCAAAACAATAATTCTTAGGGCAGATATTCTGTCAACACAGAGTTTCCACAAGAAGGCAAGAAACGCTCTCAAATGCACTTTCAGCGTCCAAAAAGTGATTTTCAGGGCAGATATTCAGTCAACACAGAGTTTCCACTAAAAGACCAGAAACGCTCTCAAATACACTTTCAGAGTCCAAAAAAGTGATTCTTAGTGCAGATATTCAGTCAACACAGAGTTTCCACTAAAAGACCAGTAACGCTCTCAAATGAACTTTCGGAGTCCAAAAAAGTGATTCTCTGTGCAGATATTCACTCAACACAGAGTTTCCACTGATAGGCCAGAAACGCTCTCAAATGCACTTTCTGAGTCAAAAAAAGTGATTCTTAGTGCAGATATTCACTCAACACAGAGTTTCCACTGATAGGCTAGAAACGCTGTCAAATGCACTTTTGGAGTCCAATAAAGTGATTCTTAGTGAGAGATATTTACCCAACACAGAGTTTCCACTAGATGGCCAGAAACGCTCTCAAATGCATTTTCAGAGTCCAAAAAAGTGATTCTTTGTGCAGATATTCACTCAACACAGAGTTTACACTGGAAGTCCAGTAACGCTCTCAAATGAACTTTCGGAGTCCAAAAAATAGATTCTTAGTGCAGATATTCACTCAACACAGAGTTTACACTAGAAGTCCAGTAACGCTCTCAAATGAACTTTCGGAGTCCAAAAAATAGATTCTTAGTGCAGATATTCACTCAACACAGAGTTTCCACTGATAGGCCAGAAACGCTCTCAAATGCACGTTCAGAGTGCAAAAAAGTCATTCTAAGTGCAGATATTCACTCAACACAGAGTTTCCACTAGAAAGCCAGAAACGCTCTCATATGCACTTTCTGAGTCCAAAAAAGTGATTCTTAGTGCAGATATTCACTCAACAGAAAGTTTCCACAGAAAGGCCAGAAACGGTCTCAAATGCACTTTCAGAGTAAAAAAACGTGATTCTCAGCGCAGTTATTCACTCAACACAGAGTTTACACTAGATGGCCAGAAACGCTCTCAAATGCACTTTCAGAGTACAAAAACGTGATTCTCAGCGCAGTTATTCACTCAACACAGACTTTACACTAGATGGCCAGGAACGCTGTCAAATGCACTTTCAGAGTGCAAAAAAGTGATTCTTACTGCAGATATTCACTCAACACAGATTTTCCACTGGAAGGCCAGAAACGCTTTGAGATGCATTTTCAGAGTCCAAAACAATGATTCGCAGGGCAGATATTCACTCAACACAGAGTTTCCACCAGATGGCCAGAAACGCTCTCAAATGCACTTTCGGAGTCCAAAAAAGTGATTCTTAGTGCAGATATTCACTCGACACAGAGTTTCCACTGGAAGGCCAGAAACGCTCTCAAATGCACTTTCAGAGTGCAAAAAAGAGATTCTTACTGCAAATATTTACTCAACACATTTTCCACTGGAAGGCCAGAAACGCTTTGAGATGCATTTTCAGAGTCCAAAACAGTGATTCGCAGGGCAGATATTCAGTCAACACAGAGTTTCCACCAGATGGCCAGAAACGCTCTCAAATGCACTTTCGGAGTCCAAAAAAGTGATTCTTAGTGCAGATATTCAATCAACACAGAGTTTCCACTGGAAGGCCAGAAACGCTCTCAAATGCATTTTCAGAGTCCTAAAAGTGATTCTTTGTGCAGATATTCACTCAACACAGAGTTTACACTGGAAGGCCAGTAACGCTCTCAAATGAACTTTCGGAGTCCAAAAAAGTGATTCTCTGTGCAGATATTCACTCAACACAGAGTTTCCACTGATAGGCCAGAAACGCTCTCAAATGCACTTTCTGAGTCCAAAAAAGTGATTCTTAGTGCAGATATTCACTCAACACAGAGTTTCCACTGGAAGGCCAGAAACGCTCTCGAATGCTCCTTCAGAGTCCAAAACCGTGATTCTCAGGGCAGATATTCACTCAACACAGAGTTTCCACTACAACGCCAGAAACACTCTCATATGCACCTTCGGAGTACAAGATAACGATTCTTAGTGCAGATATTCACTCAACACAGAGTTTTCAATAGAAGTCCAGAAACTCTCTCAGATTCATTTTCAGAGTTCAAAAAAGTGATTCTCAGGGCAAAAAATCACTCAACACAGAGTTTCCACTGGAAGGCCAGAAACGCTCTCGAATGCACTTTCACAGTCCAAAAAAGTGATTCTTAGTGCAGATATTCACTCCACACAGAGTTTCCAGTAGAAGTCCAGAAACTCTCTCATATGCACTTTCAGAGCCCAAAAAAGTGATTCTCAGGGCAAAAAATCACTCAACACAGAGTTTCCACTGGAAGGCCAGAAACGCTCTCGAATGCATATTCAGAGACCAAAACAGTGATTCTAAGTGCAGATATCCAGTCAACACAGAATCTCCACTGGAAGGCCAGAAACGCTCTCAAATGCATTTTTAGAGTCCAAAACAATAATTCTTAGGGCAGATATTCTGTCAACACAGAGTTTCCACAAGAAGGCAAGAAACGCTCTCAAATGCACTTTCAGAGTCCAAAAAAGTGATTTTCAGGGCAGATATTCAGTCAACACAGAGTTTCCACTAAAAGACCAGAAAAGCTCTCAAATACACTTTCAGAGTCCAAAAAAGTGATTCTTAGTGCAGATATTCACTCATCACAGAGTTTCCACTGGAAGGCCAGAAACGCTCTCAAATGCAATTTCAGAGTCCAAAAAAGTGATTCTCAGGGCAGATATTCAGTTAACACAGAGTTTCCACTGGAAGGTCAGAAACGCTCTCAGATGCAATTTCAGAGTCCAAAAAAGTGATTCTTTGTGCAGATACTCACTCAACACAGAGTTTCCACTAGAAGGCCAGAAACTCTCTCAGATGCACTTATAAAGTCCAAAAAAGTGATTCTTTGCGCAGTTATTCACTCAACACAGAGTTTCCACTGGAAGGCCAGAAACACTCTCAAATGCATTTTCAGAGTCCAAAACAGTAATTCTTAGGGCAAATATTCAGTCAACACAGAGTTTCCACTGGAAGGCCGGAAACGCTCTCAAAAGCTATTTCAGAGTCCAATAAAGTGGTTTATAGTGCAGATATTCACTCAACACAGAGTTACCTCGAGAAGGCCAGAAACGCTCTCAAATGCACTTTCAGAGTCCAAAAAAGTGATTCTCAGGGCAGATATTCAGTTAACACAGAGTTTCCACTGGAAAGCCAGAAACGCTCTCAAATGCTCTTTCAGAGTACAAAAAAAAGTGGTTTTTAGTTCAGATATTCACTATACACAGAGTTTCCACTAAAAGGCCAGAAACGCTCTCAAATGCACATTCAGAGTGCAAAAAGTCATTCTAAGTGCAGATATTCACTCAACACAGAGTTTCCACTAAAGTCCAGAAACGCTCTCAAATGCACGTTTCAGAGTGCAACAAAGTGATTCTTCGTGCAAATATTCACTCAACACAGAGTTTTCAATAGAAGTCCAGAAACTCTCTCAGATTCACTTTCAGAGTTCAAAACACTGATTCTCAGGGCAGATATTCAGTCAACACAGAGTTTCCATTGAATGGCCAGAAACGCTCTCAAATGCACTTTCACAGTCCAAAAAAGTGATTCTTAGTGCAGATATTCACTCCACACAGAGTTTCTAGTAGAAGTCCAGAAACTCTCTCAGAAGCACTTTCAGAGCCCAAAAAAGTGATTCTCAGGACAAAAAATCACTCAACACAGAGTTTCCACTGGAAGGCCAGAAACACTCTCAAATGCACTGTCAGAGTCCAAAAAAGTGATTCTTAGAGCAGATATTCACTCCAAACAGATTTTTCACTGGAAGGCCAGAAACGCTCTCAAATGCTCTTTCAGAGTCCAAAAAAGTGGTTTTTAGTGCAGATATTGAGTCAACACAGAGTTTCCACTGGAAGGCCAGAAACGCTCTCGAATGCATTTTCAGAGTCCAAAAAAGTAATTCTCAGGGCAAATATTCACTCAACACAGAGTTTCCACTGGAAGGCCAGAAACGCTCTGAAATGCACTTTTGGAGTCCAAAAAAGTAATTCTCAGGGCAGATATTCAGTCAACACAAAGTTTCAAGTAGAAGGCCAGAAACGCTCTCAGATGTATTTTCAGAGTTCAAAACAGTGACTCTCAGGGCAGATAGTCAGTCAACACAGAGTTTCCACTGGAAGGCCAGAAATTCTCTCAAATGCACTTTCAGAGTCCAAAAAAGTGATTTTCAGGGCGGATATTCAGTCAACACAAAGTTTCAAGTAGAAGGCCAGAAACGCTCTCAGATGCATTTTCAGAGTTCAAAACAGTGACTCTCAGGGCAGATATTCAGTCAACACAGAGTTTCCACTAGAAGGCCAGAAACGCTCTCAAATGCTCTTTCAGAGTCCAAAAAAGGGATTTTTAATGCAGATATACACTCAACACAGAGTTTCCACTAGAAAGCCGGAAACACTCTCATATGCACCTTCAGAGTACAAGGTAACGATTCTTAGTGCAGATATTCACTCAACACAGAGTTTTCAATAGAAGTCCAGAAACTCTCTCAGATGCATTTTCAGAGTCCAAAACACTGATTCTCAGGGCAGATATTCAGTCAACACAGAGTTTCCACTGAAAGGCCAGAAACGCTCTCAAATGCACTTTCAAAGTCCAAAAAAGTGATTTTCAGGGCAGATATTCAGTCAACACAGAGTTTCCACTAGAAGGCCAGAAACACTCTCAAATGCTCTTTCAGAGTCCAAAAAAGTGATTTTTAATGCAGATATACACTCAACACAGAGTTTCCACTAGAAGGCCAGAAACACTTTCATATGCACCTTCAGAGTACAAAATAACGATTCTTAGTGCAGATATTCAGTCAACACAGAGTTTCCACTAGAAGACCAGAAACGCTCTCAAATGCACATTCAGAGTGCAAAAAAGTGATTCTTAGTGCAGATATTCACTCAACACAGAGTTTTCAATAGAAGGCCAGAAGCACTCTCAGATGCATTTTCAGCGTCCAAAACAGTGATTCACAGGGCAGATATTCTGTCAACACAGAGTTTCCACAAGAAGGCCAGAAACGCTCTCAAATGCACTTTCAGAGTCCAAAAAAGTGATTTTCAGGGCAGATATTCAGTCAACACAGTTTCCACTAGAAGGCCAGAAACACTCTCTAATGCATTTTCAGAGTCCAAAAAAGTGATTCTCAGGGCAGATATTCAGTCAACACAAAGTTTCCACTAAAAGGCCAGAAACGCTCTGTTATGCATTTTCAGAGTTCAAAAAAGTGATTCTCAGTTCAGATATTCATTCAACACCGAGTTTCCAATAGAATGCCAGAAACGTTCTCAGATGCACTTTCAGAGTCCAAAAAAGTGATTCTTAGTGCAGATATTCACTCAACACAGAGTTTCCACCAGAAGTCCAGGAAGTCTCTCAGATGCACTTTCAGCGTCCATAACAGTGATTCACAGGGCAGATATTCTGTCAACACAGAGTTTCCACAAGAAGGCCAGAAACGCTCTCAAATGCACTTCCAGATTCCAAAAAAGTGATTTTCAGGGCAGATATTCAGTCAACACAGTTTCCACTAGAAGGCCAGAAACACTCTAATATGCACTTTCAGAGTACAAAATGACGATTCTTAGTGCAGATATTCACTCAACACAGAGTTTTCAATAAAAGTCCAGAAACTCTCTCAGATGCACTTTCAGAGTCCAAAAAGTGATTCTTTGTGCAGAAATTCACTCAACACAGAGTTTTCAACAGAAGTCCAAAAACACTCTCAGAAGCACTTTCATAAGCCAAAAAGTGATTCTTTGTGCAGATATTCACTCAACACAATGTTTCCATTAGAAACTCAGAAACGCTCTCAGATGCATTTTGAGAATCCAAAACAGTGATTCTCAGGAAGATATTCACTCAACACAGAGTTTCCACGAGAAGGCCAGAAACGCTCTCAAATGCACTTTCAGAGTGCAAAAAGTGATTCTTTGTGCAAATATTCACACAACACAAAGTTTCCAGAAGAAGGCCAGAAACTCTCTCAAATGCATTTTCTGAGTCCAAAACGGTGATTCTCAGGGCAGATATTCACTCAACACAGAGTTTCCACGAAGGCTAGAAACGCTCTCAAATGCACTTTCAGAGTCCAAAAAGTGATCTTTAGTGCAGATATTCACTCAACACAGAGTTTCCACTGGAAGGCCAGAAACGCTCTCCAATGCACTTTTAGCGTTCAAATAAGTGATTCTTAGTGCAGATATTCACTCAACACAAAATTTCCAGTAGAAGTCCAGAAACTCTCTCAAATGCACTTTCAGAGTCCAAAAAGTGATTCTCAGGGCAGATAATCACTTGACACAGAGTTTCACTGGAAGGCCAGAAACGCAATGTAATGCATTTTCAGAGACTAAAACAGTGATTCTCAGTTCAGATATTCACTCAACACCGAGCTTCCAATAGAATGCCAGAAACGTTCTCAGATGCACTTTCAGAGTCCAAAAAAGTGATTCTCAGTGTAGATATTCACTCAACAGAAAGTTTTCAGTAGAAGTCCAGGAAGTCTCTCAGATGCACTTTCAGAGTCCAAAAAAGTGATTCTCAGGGCAGATAATCACTCAACACAAAGTTTCCATTAAATGTCCAGAAACAAAATGGTAAGGGTTAGGGTTAGGGTTAGGTTTTTGGAAAATTTCCGATGGTCCCCCCTACATTAGTCTTTCCAGACCATGCAGTTGAAATGAGGGCTCAAAGGCAAGGCACGGGCCGACGCATGTTAAGCTGTACACTTGTCCCAATGCCCTCTCTCCCTCATTCACCATCTTATTTTTGTTATCTCCTGAATCTCAGGTTCATTATTGCTAATGCAGGCCTTGCTACTCTTTCAGATGTGCAGTATTCACTGCATTTTTGGACACATCATCAGTAGTGTATGTCAGGATCATAGGGCGCTTCGGCCTTTCAATACTAGCCCGAAACACCCCCGTCCAAGAGGCCTGCGAGATTTAGTTGTAGTTTTACTGTTTAGATTTAGCAGGCCTCCACTGTCTTTTCCTTTTCTTTCTGTACTTCAGTTTTTGTTTAGTTTTCTTGCTTAGATTTAGTAGGCCTTGTTACTCTTTTTGATGTACAATTTTTACTGAATTTTAGGACACATCATCAGTAGTGTACCTCAGAATCATCGGGTGTTTCGGCCTTTCAACACTATACACCCTCCTCTGAGGCGGCCAGCCAAGGGGATCAGGCCTCGGTTTATGTCCCATATCCAATTCATTTTCTTTTATTAATCTTTTTAGTTTTTGAGGGTTTACTCAACCTCAACTTACTTTAGTTATTCTTCTGTTATCCTGCTCTTAGGTTTTCTGTAAAAAGACTGTTTTACTGATATCCGTTTTCCAGAGCTGAGGTTTTTAATATTTCATCCAATCTTGGTTTTTGTGAGTATCTTAGCTAGACATTGCACAACTTGTTTTCAGTTTTTGAGGTTTTAATCAACCTCAACTTTGGTTATTTTTCAGTTATCCTGCTCTTAGGTTTTTCTACAAAAGGACTGTTTTTACTTTGGGTATTCTTTAGTTATCCTGCAAAAAGACTGTTTTTGCTGTTTTTAGTTGTTCCTTTTTATTTTTAGGTTTTTAAACTAAATGCTGTTTTTCATATCCCTTCTCCGGGTGCCAGGAAAAGCGCTGGTGTAGTGCATCATGGACAGGTGTGTGAGTGGTGCTAGCCACCGGTAGAAGACTGGGCCACCATTTAAGGTCTGTAGGCCCCAGACCACCGTCCCTGCGTGCTGTCCAAGTGGACCCAGGGGGGCTGGATACTTACTTTGCTCTACCCAAGTGATCTTTGTTAACACCGCAAGGTTGCCCGATCACCTGAGTAGAGCCTGCGAAAAAAACCTCCTTCGTGGGGCTTGCTCTGGCGTTTTCCCCAAGCAGACTGTTTGTTAACACTGCAAGGTTTCCCAGTCCGCCTGACCAGAGTGGTAGGTACCGTGCATTACGTCACCTCCCAGACAGCCCTGGGTGCTGGCCCTTTTCCCAGCGGATGGCTTCCCTACCTGTTCCAGCCGAGTATTCCCCAGACACTGGAACCCTTCGGGAAGCCATCAGGCTTCTACTGGGTCGGACCCACACAGCTCAATTGCCTCCTGCATCCTAAGGCCCTAATTTAGTCTGTTCTCTTCGGACACGGTTTAGTTTTTTCTGACGTCACAAAATTAGGGTTAGGGTTTAGGGTTTAGGGTTAGGGTTAGGGTTAGGGTTTAGGGTTAGGGTTAGGTTTTGTGGAAATTTTCCGATGATCCCCCCCACATTAGTCCTTTCAGACCATGTGGTTGAAATGGGGGCTCAAAGGCAGGCCACGGGCTGACGCATGTTAGGCTGTACACTTGTCCCAATGACCTTTCACTTTCTTTTGTTATCTCCTGAATCTCAGGTTCATTATTGCTCATGTAGGCCTCGTTACTCTTTCAGGTGTGTAATATTCACTGTATTTTTAAACACAACATTAGTAGTGTATGTCAGGATCACAAGGTGTTTTGACCTTTCGACCCTAGGCCTCCACACCCCCGTCCCAGAGGCCTGCGAGATTTAGTTCTTTTTTTCTTTTTGTGGGTATCCAAAAGCTTTCCTTTTCTTTTTGTATTTAGTAGGCCTTGTTTTCCCTTTTTGATGTGCGATTTTCACATCATTGGTGGCGTATGTCAGGGTCATAGGGTGTTCTGGCCTTTCAGCACTAGGCCACCACATCCCTGTCCTGTTTCACTGAGTTTTCTAACACTTCATTGGTGGCGTATGTCAGGGTCATAGGGTGTTCTGGCCTTTCAGCACTAGGCCACCACATCCCCGTCCTGCCAGATTAAGTTTTTATTTCTTTTTTAGGCTTCCACTGGCCTTCTCTCTCTATATTTTAGTTGTTGTTGTAGTTTTCTTGCTTAGGTTTTAGTAGGCCCTGTTACTCTTTTTGATGTGCAAATTTTAACTGAATTTTAGGACACATCATCAGTAGTGTACCTCAGGATCATCGGGTGTTTCGGCCTTTCAACACTATACACCCTCCTCTGAGGCGGCCAGCCAAGGGAGATCAGGCCTCGGCTTGTGTCCCATATCCAATTGAATTTCTTTTATTAATCTTTGTTTAGTTTTTGAGGGTTTATTCAACCTCAACTTACTTTGGTTATTTTTCAGTTATCCTGCTCTTAGGTTTTTCTGCAAATTACTTTGGGTATTCTTTAGTTATCCTGCAAAAAGACTGTTTTTGCTGTTTTTAGTTGTTCCTTTTTTATTTTAGGTTTTTAAACTAAATGCTATCCCCAGGAAACGCGCTGGTGTAGTGCATCATGGACAGGTGCGTGAGTGGTGCTAGCCACCGGTAGAAGACTGGGCCACCATTTAAGGTCTGTAGGCCCCAGACCACCGTCCTGCGTGCTGTCCAAGTGGACCCAGGGGGGCTGGATACTTACTTTTGCTCTACCCAAGTAATCTTTGTTAACACCGCAAGGTTGCCCGATCACCTGAGTAGAGCCTGCGAGAGGGCCTCCCTTCGTGGGGCTTGCTCTGGCGTTTCCCCCAAGCAGACTGTTCGTTAACACCGCAAGGTTTCCCAGTCTACCTGATCAGGGCCGGGAAGGTAGGTACCGTGCATTCGTCACCTCCCAGACAGCCCTGGGTGCTGGCCCTTTTCCCAGCGGATGGCTTCCCTACCTGTTCCAGCCGAGTATTCCCCAGACACTGGAACCCTTCGGGAAGCCATCAGGCTTCTACTGGGTCGGACCCACACAGCTCAATTGCCTCCTGCATCCTAAGGCCCTAATTTAGTCTGTTCTCTTCGGACACGGTTTAGTTTTTTCCGACCTCACAAACTATGTGGTCTTTAAGAGAAGCAGTTGTACTTTCAGACGCAGAAAAAACTATGTTTTTATCTTTAATCCTTCCTGAGATATTCATCTCCAAAGTTCCAATATATGATTACCCAGAGGCCCCTATTCAAATTTCTGCTTCTTTCTTTAATGTTGGTATCTAAAATACCTTTTTGTTTCTAATTTTAAATTTCCCCACTGCGGAGTGGTTTGTTATGGAGTATATTTAGATATTATATATTTTTATACTTTAATTCGTATTTTTATTTATTCGTATTGTAATTTTCTTGTATTAATTTTATTAGATTATGTTTATTCTTCTTAGATATGTAATTTTTTAGTATCCCTTTAGGGTTGGGGTTAAGATTAGGGTTACAGATAGAGTTAGGGTTGACCCTTAGGGTTAGGGCTAGGGTTACTGCTACAGCTTAGGGTTGGAGAGTTTAGGATTATAGTTAGGGTTACTGTTCCAGTTTTTTAGGGTTGGGGGACTTAGGGTTAGGGTTGGGGTTGGGGTTAGGGTTACCATTATATTTTTAGGGTTGGGGGCTTAGGATTAGGAGTAAGATTAGGGTTACTGTTCCAGCTTAGGGTTGGGGGGCTTTAGGGTTTTAGAGTTAGGGTTAGGGTTACGGTTAGTGTTACCCTTACCGCTTAGGGTTAAGGTCTTTGGGGTTAGGGTTGGGGTTGGGGTTAGGGTTAGGGTTAGGGTTAGGGTTAGGGTTTAGGGTTTAGGGTTAGGGTTAGGTTAGGGAAAATCTTTCTTTCCTAAGTTGTCCTCTGTGAGGGCCCTTTAGGAAAGAAAAGTTTGCACTGGCCATTCAGTGTACTGGAGCCCTTGGATAGTCAGTTTTTTGGTTTCCTTGGTGTTGTGTTATTTGTGTGTAGGGTTGGGTTAGGGTTTAGGGTTAGGGTTAGGTTTAGGATTTAGGGTTAGGGTTAGGGATAGGTTTTAGGGTTAGGGTTAGGGTTAGGGTTAGGGTTTGGGTTAGGCTTACAGTTAAGGGTTAGGGTTAGGGTTAGGGTTAGTTTTGGGGTTAGGGTTCCGGTAGAATGTTATGTGTGTTTGTTTAATCCTCCTGGAAAAGTTGTGTTGAGTTTCCTAATCCAGTGTTTTTCTGCCCTTCTTCTTGTGTCCAGTTAGTGTTTGTTTGTAGTCCCGATATTTCCAGTGACCCCAGCCCGTGGTGGAGAAAGTGGGC
>JAFDVH010000041.1:119617-141159 GCA_019176425.1 Megalops atlanticus | reverse complement strand
CTCCCGAATGATGAAGGGAGGTTTTACCACAAGGGCTAACAGAACCAAGCAGGGAACGGAGAAAAAGCGGATAAGGCACTAACTAAACAATACTTTAAGTTGTTACAGGCAGTGCATCATGCAGAAATTGTGGATCGGGTACTTACAAACAGGAGTTTACCCGACAGGTATGCAGAAACAAGCCGGGAAACTGACATCATTTATTAAACCTTCTTCCCCATTGCAGGAGACTTTGGTGAGAGTGCAGAGCAATACCCAAAGGTGGATGCAAAACAATATGCTGATCTTGAGGGACCATTATGACCAGGTCATAGGCAACTTGTTACAAAGCCTAGGAGAATTTGATTCTTCAGCTCTCACCAAGGCCACCTCTTGGGCAAGAGCTAGGTATAAGCATAAATTAACCATTAGCTCAGTCAATATGGTTAAAGACATGCTCTTCTCTCCCTATTCCAACAGCTCAGACTGGAAAACATCTCCTACTGAGGCCTGTACAAACCCTCCTACTAAACCTCCCGCCACTGTTGAGGTACAAATACACTGTGATGCTCGGTTTCTGTCCAATGTACGGATCTGAATGATAAATTGAATTCTACTGTTGTACAGAAGGATCTCAATGCTACAGCTCATGATTTCCCATCCCTAACCACACCACTCAGGAGAACTTACAGAGAATCTGCTTTTACCTCCAGACCTAAATCAGCAAGCGGCCCGGGAGATTTGGCCCCTACTACACATCAGGGCATTTTATAAATACAAATCCAGGTGAGGGTCCATCTGCTCTTACTACTACCCTGGTAAAAGGAGATTATAAGGGGCAGTTATGAACTCGCTTAGAGAAGGTAGCAATAATGTCGCAGTACATACTACTGATGTTATTACCTCTTCCCCCTAACAGAGGTCCCCAGACCACTCCTTTCCCTGTGTCCTTTATCGGCAGGCCTAATCCAATTATGGCTCCTAAGTCTAACCAGAGTATGGGGTTGCAAAACATGATGATGGGTCATATAATCAAGACGGACCAGGTCCTTGATAACACCCATTCTGAGCCTTCCCTTCTTTCTTCCCCAAAACCTACGGAGGCCTTACTTGATAAATTGGAGGACAATGGGGACACAGGAAATTTCCCTGTATTACCTAATGTACAAGGGGGATGCCCGAGAAGGTACCCGAGGAGCAGTAGAAAGATTTATGAATGGGAGTTGGACTTACATAAGCCTATCCTTTTCTTGGGGGACTCAAATTTAAGTCGTATTCCCCAGTGTACATATCCCAACATTCAAATTGATAGCTTCCCAGGAGCTACATTTTACCATATGTGCGGCCTACTGAAGAAATCACCACCCCATCCAGAGACTCAGAAGGTAATCTTTTCTCTGGGAATTAATAATAAACAACAGCAGAGGGCCACAGCGGTTAAGCAACTACAACAACTTCTGAATACAGCACGGGAGGTCTTTCCTAATGCCCAGATTTATGTTCCAATGATCAATTTTTCAGATAGATTACCAGTACAGGAACAACATAATCTTAGGGCTTTGAATGAATATATTTCTAAGAATTGCTTAACACTGTTAGATTTGCACCCTCAGATTTCAAGTACACCCTCATGATCCGATACATTGGACAGATACAACGGCACAGAACATATTACATTACTGGCTCCAACAGTTAAACTATTAAAGCGGGAGAAGTGCCTCCCACTCCCACATCTTCTAACATCCTAAACCTTTCTTCCTCCTCCTTACAGCTTGGGCCTGCAGAAATCAGCCTCCTGGAGAAGGGACTAACTTTTGTTCCTTCCCCCAGGTCAATTAACGTGGAGGAGCTCATGAGGGATGTCCACGAATACCACCGTAAAATTAAATTATTAGATCATTTTGGTTATGACAGGACAGCTACTATTACACCCTTACAGAACCATCCAGGTGGGAACCAGATAATGGTTCTCTCTCTCCCCGGTGGTGAATTTCCTCCGGAGATACTGCTGCCTTATCCAGATACTATAGAACCATACCGGCCCCGGACAATCTATCTCCGGCAGAACGCCAAGCAATCCGCATGTTGAAGAACAATGCGGACATAGTGATTAAACCAGCGGACAAGGGTTCAAAAATTGTTATCATGGACAGGCAGCAGTACCTCTTGGAGGCTAATCGTCAATTGGGAAATTCTAAGCACTATGCACCTTTACCACAGTCAATACAAACCAATACTCAAAACATGATTCATTCAATAATTATAGACTTGTATCATACCAAATTTATCAATAAGAAACAGATGATTTATCTACTGGGTCCTAATCCTCCTAGGCCCAGAAAACTATATTTACTGCCCAAGATACATAAAGACCCCAGTGCGTGGACAGTCCCTCATGAGATCCCCCTGGGAGACCTATTGTTTCGGATTGTGGAGTGAGTCATATCGAGTGGCAGAGTTCTTGGATCTGTATTTGAACCCCTTATCCCAGAAACATCCGAGTTACATCAAGGACACCTATCATTTTGTACATAAACTGGGGATATGACAGTTCCCATGAATACTTTCTTGTTTTCAATTGATATTGATAGCCTATATACCAACATTGACACTGAATTGGGCCTACAGGCTGTGAAACAGATCCTTGAGCAGCATCCGGACCCGACACGCCCAGATCAACAATTACTAGACCTCTTACAGTTAAGTTTGACGCGCAATGATTTTGAATTTGATGCCAAATATTATCTGCAGATACACGGGACAGCAATGGGTAAAAAGTTCGCCCCAGCGTATGCCAACATTTATATGGCAGAATGGGAAAGAACAGTTTTCCCCAAATGTCCCCAACTCCCATTACTCTATTGCAGATACTTAGATGACATTTTTGGTCTTTGGCATCATTCGTTGGAACAATTCTCACATTTTGTTCAAACTCTCAATAACCATCACCCGGCAATTACTGTTAAATACAACCTTCAGAAGGAAAGGATTGAGTTCCTGGACACAGAGGTTTATTTTATCCCAACTCTGGAAGGAAGGAAGCTTTTGGGCACCAGAGTCTATTTTAAACCTACGGACACACATGCCCTACTTCATAAGTCTAGTTTCCATCCTAGACATACTTTTAAGGGCCTAGTCAAGTCACAGCTGATTAGGTTTCATAGGATCTGTACAGAGACTCGTGACGCTGACAAAGCTACACGTATTCTGTTCAAGGCCCTAAGGCCTAGAGGATATTCCAGAAGCTTCCTCCGCTCCATTCGAGTAGAAGTAAAAGAAATGTTGGGTAAAGAAGGTGAAAGGAATGGGGATAAATCAAAAGATCAAATCATTCCATTTATCACAACATATTCCAACACTTCTGTGAAACTTAACTCAATAGTTAAAACTAACTTCCAGGTTTACAGAGAACCTTTCCCCAGATGCAACCGTTTAGAGTCATTGCAGCGTATAGAAAGAACAAAAGTCTAAGAGACTTACTGGTTCATTCAACACTCAAACCCTCCAAACTGATGGCCCCACATTTTATGACATTAAAATACATCCAGGGGGGGATGATATTGGGGTCCCTATTTGGCAAACATTCACACCATCCACCACAAATGGGGTCTATGTAATAATATGTATTCAGTGTCAAACTAAGTATGTAGGGGAAACAGGAACAGCTTTGGGGAAAGATTGCAACAACATCTATACCAAATTGGGAAGATGACAACACGGACTCATTTATATACACATTTCCATACACATCCAGTTCAAGCACTTAGAATGGCGGGCCTAGAGTCGGGTGTACATTGGACACTTAAACAACGTAGATGGAAGGAAAGGTGGTGGATTCAGAAACTTGACACTCTTTTTCCAGCAGGACTGAATGCCAGAGAGTGATGCGGACGGCCTGGGAGTATAGAATGTTTTGATTTTGAAAAATTTAATGACGGTGGTGACTTTAATTTTTAATGTGTGTGCTTTGAAATACAGGTTGGGATCCTGAACAGCAGAGGCGGGACTAACATAGAACTACCATACATTATTATGAATGAATTTTAGAAAACTAATAGATGATATAATATAGATACAAATGCCATGAGGTAATGGGGGCTCTAGCTAGGATTCAACAAAAGATGCATGAGTCTTTAAGGGGTGTAATGAAACATGTTTAATAGGTGTGATTTTACATGTTTCCTTCTTTTGCTTGTAGAAAAAGTGTTTTGTGTGGATTAAAAGAATGTGAATATATTAAAACCTAATTCTATGCATCCAAAATAAATAAAAATGCTTATACAGGTATTTCTTCTGGATGCATAGAATATGAAACACTGTTCCTTTAAATGAAAACCCTTTTTTTTAAGTGCACTTATACTCTGTCCCTTACGGGACCTTATTCATTATGCATGTAGAATGGAATCCTGGGATAGTTACTCCTTCATCTCTGGACAGGCACTTCACTTTCCACCATGGTAGAGGTTTATGGACCATGGAACCTAACCTTTGGGCTTAACACTTTCTAGCCAAAATAACTCCTTTTGGGGTTTCTATTTGGGAGCTCTATAACTGAGCAACCAAAGGTATAAACTAAAAGGATATATTTTATGTCCTAAAAAGGTAAGTTATGGTTCTAAAAATAGAAACCTCTTCTTTCTATTTACTGTAGAGTCTGGTGGTTCTGTGTATGGTCTCAGCCTCACTTCTCAGGATATAAGGGGGATCTTCCCTCTAGATAGCACTTATATACTTATGAATTGATATATTAATGAATTATCTTGGATTAGATTATTTATACATAACCTTTTACAAATCATTTAAATTTATATAGAATCATTCAGAGCACACACTATTGAATACTGCACCACATAGGGGAAGCATGAATTATAAATTGTTCTTTCTTCCCCCTAATAACTAGGATGTCCTAGGCCTGAGACACCGCACTTGGTTGCAGCCCTGCTTCTATACCTGATCTTGAGGATCCTGGGGTTTGGACCTGTTTATGGCCATACCAGGCCCCTCACCTTAACCCCAACCCTAACCTGAACCCTAACCCTAACCTGAACCCTAACCCCAACCCTAACCTGAACCCTAACCCCAACCTTAACCCTAACCTCATTCCTACCCCAATCTTAACCCTAACCCCAACCTCAACCCTAACCTAACCCTCATCCCTACCCCAACCTCAACCCTATTTTCTAGCTCTCTTCTGGATCTTCGACCGACCCCACTACTTCCAGACCCGGACTAGGACCAGGACCACCTCCCAGTTCCAGCAAGACACCATTCATCTTCCCTAAATTTAAAAGTATTATATGTTGGTATAGGCTCTTTCCCTTAATACAATAAACTAAATGGGGAACTACTTGAGTTTTAAAATACAGGATAAGGGAGAGAAAAAGATTGGGTGTGCCCGTGCAAACTCCAGCCCTCCCAATCCGGATTACCTACTGGTACAGGAGGATCTGGGAAGAGGTCAAGAGCTGGGGTTTAGAGTAGTTTTACAGCCTAACTAGCCAGTGCCACTGGAATCTTCCCTTATCTCCAAGGACTCTGCTCAGGATAGACCACTCCCTGGTCTAAATGGGTGGGTGGGATTTCTTGGACCATTGGGAGGCTGAATTTCAAACGCCCAATGTCTGAGCAACAGAATCACACCTAGCCGAAGCACCAATCATCATATAGAAAGGACAAAATAGGGGTGTCCATATCCCATTGACAGACATCATTAAATAGATTAACACCAATAGGATTGTCAAGAGTACTTCCCGCCTCTTCTTCTTTCTCTTCTTTCCTTTCCCTCCAAAACTTTCTTTTTCTATATAAGCTTTTCTTCCCTTTACTTCTTTTATCACCTCTGAAGAAGCGTAAACTACGCGAAACGTCAGGCTTTACTTCTTCTTTGTTTTCTTGAGTTTTATCTTCTTTTTTAAATAGTGTTGGTTTTAACTAAAGATTTGTGAATTCAATAAAGACTTAAAGGACTTTGTTTTTTATGGGGGACACTGCTTTCCCCCTATTTTTAACAAAATCAAGGTGAAGACTTGGACCCCATCAATAGTCTCAAGGCCTTTGGACACCAGCAGGGAGGAAGACAGGCCTACAATGGCCTTTCTTTTCTCCCATCTATAAGGATTTTTTTTGTTCTGGTTGGTGAGTACTCCCTTCCTTCATGTCAAATGCTGGATTTTTTCTAAAACCTTTTGATAAGAAAAGTAATATTCTACAAGCACTAAACATCTGGAAGGACATTGAACTACCAAGAGTATGCCAACTAAAGACTTTGGGGCCTACAGTTGAAAGGGCCTACCAGGCCTAAAAAGGGCGTATTGGATGTTGTAAGTCCTTTTGAGTCTTTTGTTTTTCCTTTCTTGTTCTTGTTTTCTTCCTTTTCTTATTCAGGAAAGTCTCTAACTGGAATTGTTAATAATATGATGTTGGGATTCATTTACCTTTCGTAAGATAACCCCCTCACCCTGGGAATACCTAAGCACTTGGGTTATCACATAATAACTTCTCTTTAACATCTAGGAAGCGGGCACAGACTGCAAGCACTTAATTTCATTATGCAGTCGACTTGGGGTAACCGTTTTACAGTCCTGGCTAACCTCCCGAATGATGAAGGGGAGGTTTTACCACAAGGGCTAACAGAACCAAGCAGGGAACGGGAGAAAAAAGCGGATAAGGCACTAACTAAACAATACTTTAAGTTGTTACAGGCAGTGCATCATGCAGAAACAAGCCGGGAAACTGACATCATTTATTAAACCTTCTTCCCCATTGCAGGAGACTTTGGTGAGAGTGCAGAGCAATACCCAAAGGTGGATGCAAAACAATATGCTGATCTTGAGGGACCATTATGACCAGGTCATAGGCAACTTGTTACAAAGCCTAGGAGAATTTGATTCTTCAGCTCTCACCAAGGCCACCTCTTGGGCAAGAGCTAGGTATAAGCATAAATTAACCATTAGCTCAGTCAATATGGTTAAAGACATGCTCTTCTCTCCCCCTATTCCAACAGCTCAGACTGGAAAACATCTCCTACTGAGGCCTGTACAAACCCTCCTACTAAACCTCCCGCCACTGTTGAGGTACAAATACACTGTGATGCTCGGTTTCTGTCCAATGTACCGGATCTGAATGATAAATTGAATTCTACTGTTGTACAGAAGGATCTCAATGCTACAGCTCATGATTTCCCATCCCCTAACCACACCACTCAGGGAGAACTTACAGAGAATCTGCTTTTACCTCCAGACCTAAATCAGCAAGCGGCCCCGGGAGATTTGGCCCCTACACACATCAGGGGCATTTTATAAATACAAATCCAGGTGAGGGTCCATCTGCTCTTACTACTACCCTGGTAAAAGGAGATTATAAGGGGGCAGTTATGAACTCGCTTAGAGAAGGTAGCAATAATGTCGCAGTACATACTACTGATGTTATTACCTCTTCCCCCCTAACAGAGGTCCCCCAGACCACTCCTTTCCCTGTGTCCTTTATCGGCAGGCCTAATCCAATTATGGCTCCTAAGTCTAACCAGAGTATGGGGTTGCAAAACATGATGATGGGTCATATAATCAAGACGGACCAGGTCCTTGATAACACCCATTCTGAGCCTTCCCTTCTTTCTTCCCCAAAACCTACGGAGGCCTTACTTGATAAATTGGAGGACAATGGGGACACAGGAAATTTCCCTGTATTACCTAATGTACAAGGGGGATGCCCGAGAAGGTACCCGAGGAGCAGTAGAAAGATTTATGAATGGGAGTTGGACTTACATAAGCCTATCCTTTTCTTGGGGGACTCAAATTTAAGTCGTATTCCCCAGTGTACATATCCCAACATTCAAATTGATAGCTTCCCGGGAGCTACATTTTACCATATGTGCGGCCTACTGAAGAAATCACCACCCCATCCAGAGACTCAGAAGGTAATCTTTTCTCTGGGAATTAATAATAAACAACAGCAGAGGGCCACAGCGGTTAAGCAACTACAACAACTTCTGAATACAGCACGGGAGGTCTTTCCTAATGCCCAGATTTATGTTCCAATGATCAATTTTTCAGATAGATTACCAGTACAGGAACAACATAATCTTAGGGCTTTGAATGAATATATTTCTAAGAATTGCTTAACACTGTTAGATTTGCACCCCTCAGATTTCAAGTACACCCTCATGATCCGATACATTGGACAGATACAACGGCACAGAACATATTACATTACTGGCTCCAACAGTTAAACTATTAAAGCGAGAAGTGCCCTCCCACTCCCACATCTTCTAACATCCTAAACCTTTCTTCCTCCTTACAGCTTGGGCCTGCAGAAATCAGCCTCCTGGAGAAGGGACTAACTTTTGTTCCTTCCCCAGGTCAATTAACGTGGGAGGAGCTCATGAGGGATGTCCACGAATACCACCGTAAAATTAAATTATTAGATCATTTTGGTTATGACAGGACAGCTACTATTACACCCCTTACAGAACCATCCAGGTGGGAACCAGATAATGGTTCTCTCTCCTCCCGGTGGTGAATTTCCTCCGGAGGGATACTGCTGCCTTATCCAGATACTATAGAACCATACCGCCCCGGACAATCTATCTCGGCAGAACGCCAAGCAATCCATGTTGAAGAACAATGCGGACATAGTGATTAAACCAGCGGACAAGGGTTCAAAAATTGTTATCATGGACAGGCAGCAGTACCTCTTGGAGGCTAATCGTCAATTGGGAAATTCTAAGCACTATGCACCTTTACCACAGTCAATACAAACCAATACTCAAAACATGATTCATTCAATAATTATAGACTTGTATCATACCAAATTTATCAATAAGAAACAGATGATTTATCTACTGGGTCCTAATCCTCCTAGGCCCAGAAAACTATATTTACTGCCCAAGATACATAAAGACCCCAGTACGTGGACAGTCCCTCATGAGATCCCCCCTGGGAGACCTATTGTTTCGGATTGTGGGAGTGAGTCATATCGAGTGGCAGAGTTCTTGGATCTGTATTTGAACCCCTTATCCCAGAAACATCCGAGTTACATCAAGGACACCTATCATTTTGTACATAAACTGGGGATATGACAGTTCCATGAATACTTTCTTGTTTTCAATTGATATTGATAGCCTATATACGAACATTGACACTGAATTGGGCCTACAGGCTGTGAAACAGATCCTTGAGCAGCATCCGGACCCGACACGCCCAGATCAACAATTACTAGACCTCTTACAGTTAAGTTTGACGCGCAATGATTTTGAATTTGATGCCAAATATTATCTGCAGATACACGGGACAGCAATGGGTAAAAAGTTCGCCCCAGCGTATGCCAACATTTATATGGCAGAATGGGAAAGAACAGTTTTCCCCAAATGTCCCCAACTCCCATTACTCTATTGCAGATACTTAGATGACATTTTTGGTCTTTGGCATCATTCGTTGGAACAATTCTCACATTTTGTTCAAACTCTCAATAACCATCACCCGGCAATTACTGTTAAATACAACCTTCAGAAGGAAAGGATTGAGTTCCTGGACACAGAGGTTTATTTTATCCCAACTCTGGAAGGAAGGAAGCTTTTGGGCACCAGAGTCTATTTTAAACCTACGGACACACATGCCCTACTTCATAAGTCTAGTTTCCATCCTAGACATACTTTTAAGGGCCTAGTCAAGTCACAGCTGATTAGGTTTCATAGGATCTGTACAGAGACTCGTGACGCTGACAAAGCTACACGTATTCTGTTCAAGGCCCTAAGGCCTAGAGGATATTCCAGAAGCTTCCTCCGCTCCATTCGAGTAGAAGTAAAAAAGAAATGTTGGGTAAAGAAGGTGAAAGGAATGGGGATAAATCAAAAGATCAAATCATTCCATTTATCACAACATATTCCAACACTTCTGTGAAACTTAACTCAATAGTTAAAACTAACTTCCAGGTTTTACAGAGAACCTTTCCCCAGATGCAACCGTTTAGAGTCATTGCAGCGTATAGAAAGAACAAAAGTCTAAGAGACTTACTGGTTCATTCAACACTCAAACCCTCCAAACTGATGGCCCCACATTTTATGACATTAAAATACATCCAGGGAGGGATGATATTGGGGTCCCTATTTGGCAAACATTCACACCATCCACCACAAATGGGGTCTATGTAATAATATGTATTCAGTGTCAAACTAAGTATGTAGAAACAACAGAACAGCTTTGGGGAAAGATTGCAACAACATCTATACCAAATTGGGAAGATGACAACACGGACTCATTTATATACACATTTCCATACACATCCAGTTCAAGCACTTAGAATGGCGGGCCTAGAGTCGGGTGTACATTGGACACTTAAACAACGTAGATGGAAGGAAAGGTGGTGGATTCAGAAACTTGACACTCTTTTTCCAGCAGGACTGAATGCCAGAGAGTGATGCGGACGGCCTGGGAGTATAGAATGTTTTGATTTTGAAAAAATTTAATGACGGTGGTGACTTTAATTTTTAATGTGTGTGCTTTGAAATACAGGTTGGGATCCTGAACAGCAGAGGCGGGACTAACATAGAACTACCATACATTATTATGAATGAATTTTAGAAAACTAATAGATGATATAATATAGATACAAATGCCATGAGGTAATGGGGGCTCTAGCTAGGATTCAACAAAAGATGCATGAGTCTTTAAGGGTGTAATGAAACATGTTTAATAGGTGTGATTTTTACATGTTTCCTTCTTTTGCTTGTAGAAAAAGTGTTTTGTGTGGATTAAAAGAATGTGAATATATTAAAACCTAATTCTATGCATCCAAAATAAATAAAAATGCTTATACAGGTATTTCTTCTGGATGCATAGAATATGAAACACTGTTCCTTTAAATGAAAACCCTTTTTTAAGTGCACTTATACTCTGTCCCTTACGGGACCTTATTCATTATGCATGCGAGAATGGAATCCTGGGATAGTTACTCCTTCATCTCTGGACAGGCACTTCACTTTCCACCATGGTAGAGGTTTATGGACCATGGAACCTAACCTTTGGGCTTAACACTTTCTAGCCAAAATAACTCCTTTTTTGGGTTTCTATTTGGGAGCTCTATAACTGAGCAACCAAAGGTATAAACTAAAAGGATATATTTTATGTCCTAAAAAGGTAAGTTATGGTTCTAAAAATAGAAACCTCTTCTTTCTATTTACTGTAGAGTCTGGTGGTTCTGTGTATGGTCTCAGCCTCACTTCTCAGGATATAAGGGGGATCTTCCCTCTAGATAGCACTTATATACTTATGAATTGATATATTAATGAATTATCTTGGATTAGATTATTTATACATAACCTTTTACAAATCATTTAAATTTATATAGAATCATTCAGAGCACACACTATTGAATACTGCACCACATAGGGGAAGCATGAATTATAAATTGTTCTTTCTTCCCCCTAATAACTAGGATGTCCTAGGCCTGAGACACCGCACTTGGTTGCAGCCCTGCTTCTATACCTGATCTTGAGGATCCTGGGGTTTGGACCTGTTTATGGCCATACCAGGCCCCTCACCTTAACCCCAACCCTAACCTGAACCCTAACCTAACCTGAACCCTAACCCCAACCCTAACCTGAACCCTAACCCCAACCTTAACCCTAACCCTCATTCCTACCCCAATCTTAACCCTAACCCCAACCTCAACCCTAACCCTAACCCTCATCCCTACCCCAACCTCAACCCTATTTTCTAGCTCTCTTCTGGATCTTGACCGGACCCCACTACTTCAGACCCGGACTAGGACCAGGACCACCTCCGGTTCCAGCAAGACACCATTCATCTTCCCTAAATTTAAAAGTATTATATGTTGGTATAGGCTCTTTCCCCTTAATACAATAAACTAAATGGGGGACTACTTGAGTTTTAAAATACAGGATAAGGAGAGAAAAAAAGATTGGGTGTGCCGTGCAAACTCCAGCCCTCCCAATCCGGATTACCTACTGGTACAGGAGGATCTGGGAAGAGGTCAAGAGCTGGGGTTTAGAGTAGTTTTACAGCCTAACCCTAACCCTAACCCTAACCCTAACCCTAACCCTAACCTAACCCTAACCCTAACCCTAACCCTAACCCTAACCCTAACCCTAACCCTAACCCTAATTATGCCCGCTTAGGGGCCAAAATTGTAACTTTTGATGTCAGTTGTAACTTTCTGACACTTTCGGTAAAAAATGCATGCAGTACCCCACTTTGACCACTAGGGCGGCGATGCAGTCCACGGTTAAACTTGACGTCATTTGTAACCTATTTGCTTAGAAACTTTAAATGATTCACCTGATTTTTTCGTAACTCTCGAAATGTCACTTTTCTTAACCCTCAGAGTACAAATGACATCAATTTTCACTCATCCGCTGACATCAACTTTCATACAAAATGACCCTTTCCATAATATTGTTATCCAGAATGACGCCAAGTTCAATCAAAATAATGCTTTTCTTAAACGTCTTGGGTATTGGTTTTAATAATGATGGTAACTTCCACCAAAATCATTTTCCTTGATGTTAAAAATGACGTGGTATGACGCTTTTTTTCATGCACACAAAGTGACACTTAGACATTTCACAGGATGGCTCGTATCCCGGTGCGGCGCCCGCCGTGGTCTAAGGCTTAGGTCTCGCAACTCAATTCTTTGCGCGCTCGCTGCGACTGAACCGAACGTTCGACCGAGAGCAAACGACCTTTGTTGGACTCGGCTCGGCCAGCGGTACCGCATATCTGAGTCCCGGGTTGGTGCGGCGCCCCCTGTGGTCAAAGTGTATAATTCGCTACTTGCGAATGAACTACGGGTCCGGCTCTCACTTATGTCAGACTCCTGAGGGAGGCGACTCGGGATCCTGACTTTTGGCCCGATCGCACTTTCCTAGCTCGTGCCGCGACCTTTCAAAGTTGTGCCAAATTGCACTTTCTAGGGCGCTACGGGCCGCCGTGGCGGCCAGCTGCCTGAAACTCGGGGATGGCCTCGGCCTCCTGGGCAGCTTCTGCGTGCCGAGTTTAAGTGGCCCTCGGACGTTCTGCTGCCCGCCTCATTTTTTCCACCCACAAAAAATGATCTCCTGCAGGTGTTAGAGTGCTGTAAGGCCTGTTTTCTTTTGGGGCGTCGGACCCAAAATGTCCGACGGACGCGCTTTTCGGATATGTTGTAGAGGGTCCCTACACCTTCCCGGGCGTATATTTTGGGGCGCCTCCCTTCCTCCGTTCTGTCGGGAGAGGCCGTCAAACATGGGCACGTCCTATGTGAAATTTGAATGGGACTGTCGTGCAAACTTTCTAAGTTCACAGATGCCAAAGGGAAAGAGATACGGCTCTCAAACTCGCCCACGCGTGCTCTCTAGTGACGGAGATGACACCCGTAAACGATGGAGACCGTGCTCCTCTCTGGTGAATTTTAGCAAATTTTTCAAATTATTACTGTAGGCAGTGTTAAGTCAATGGTAGGCCTAGACGTAACGTTTCCGCCCACGGATATGGGAAGGGAATGAGCTAGGGCTCCCAAACTTGGCACATGCGCTCTCTAGTGACCGGAGATGGCACCCGTGAACGATCGAGACCGTGCTCCTCTCTGGTGAATTTTAGCAAATTTTTCAAATTATTACTGTAGGCAGTGTTAAGTCAATGGTAGGCCTCAACGTAACATTTCCGCCCACGGATATGGGAAGCCAATGAGCTAGGGCTTCCAAACGTGGCGCTCACACTCTCTCGTGACAGGAGATAACACGTGCAAAAACTTAAGACCGTGCTCCACCCTGGTGAATTTTGGCAATTTTCCCAAGTAATTACTGTAGGCAACGTTAAGTCAATGGTAGGCCTCAACGTAACGTTTCCCCCCACGGATATGGGAAGCCAATGAGCTAGGGCTCCCAAACTCGGCACGTGCTCTCTAGTGACGGGAGATGACACCCGTAAACAGAGGAGACCGTGCTCCTCTCTGGTGAATTTTGGCACATTTTTTTTCTGGAAGCTTAGAACTACTTACACTCATAATCTCTAATAGCCACAACAAACAACTACATTACCCAACATCCTCAGCATGTTGGGTAATGTAGTATCCTTTCCTCTCTGGTGAATTTTGGCACATTTTTTGCCTGGAAGCATGGAGCTAATTAGACTCAGAATCACTAATACAGACAACTACATTACCCTACATCCTCAGCATTTTCCCTCCTTTTTTTTAAACCAATCAGAAGTCGACGTGTGTTAACCCTTCACTCAATGCCACACTGATATCCAATCGCAACCATCAAAAACCTTTTTTTCAGAAATACCAATGACGTGAAGTGTCACATAAATGATGATTCTCTTAACTCAGTTAATAATGACATCAAATTTCACAAAAAATGATGCTTTTTTTAACTTTTTTAAATACTGGTGTTAAATTTTCACCTAAATGATGCTTTTCTTAACTCAGTTAATAATGACATCAAATTTAACAAAAATGATACTTTTCCTAACTTTTTAAAACAAGCATGTTAAATTTTCACCTAAATGATCCTTCTCGTATTATTTAGAATGACGCTTTTCTTAACTTTTTTAAATAACAATGTTAAATTTTCACCTAGATGATGCTTTTCTTAACTCAGTTAAGAATGATGTCAAATTTCACAAATATGATGCTTTTATTCACGCACGCGAAGTGACACTTAGTCGTTTCACAGACCAGTGCCCACTTGAATACTGCTCATTGTATAGGCTGAATTGAACTGTCATAATTTTTAAATGATTTTGATCTCAAGTCTAACCCAGGTTAATATTGTTATCAAAATGACATCATATCGTATAAAATGACGCTTTTCTGAACTTTGCTTGTTAAAATGACATCAAATTTCACAAAAAAATAAGCCTTTTCTTTACTTTTTTTAAAAAATGATGTCAAATTTCACTTGAATGATGCTTCTCAAAATTAGGAATGATGACAAATTTCACGTGAAATGATGCTTTTATTCAGGCACTCGAATTGACACTTAGTCGATTCACAGACCAGTGCCCACTTGAATACTGCTCATTGTATGGGCAGAATTAAACTGTCATCATTTTTAAATGACTTTGACCTCAAGTTTAACCCAGGTTAATATTGTTATCAAAATGACATCGTTTCGTATAAAATGACGCTTTTCTGAACTTTGCTTGTTAAAAATGACATCAAATTTCACAAAAAACGATACTTTTCTTAACTTTTTAAAATAACGATGTTAAATTTTCAACTAAATGATGCTTTTCTTAACTCAGTTAATAATGACATCAGATTTAACAAAAATGATGCTTTTCTTAACTTTTTTTAATAATGATGTCAAATGTCACCTAAATGCCGCTTTTCTTAACTCAGTTAATAATGACATCAAATTTAACAAAAATGATACTTTTCTTAACTTTTAAAACAAGGATGTTAAATTTTCATCTAAATGATCCTTCTCGTATTATTTAGAATGACGTCAAATTTCACGTGAAATGATGCTTTTATTCACGCACGTGAAGTGACACTTAGTCGTTTCACAGACCAGTGCCCACTTGAATACTGCTCATTGTATAGGCAGAATTGAGCTGTCATCATTTTTAAATGACTTTGACCTAAAGTTTAACCCAGGTTAATATTGTTATCAAAATGACATCGTTTTGTATAAAATGACGCTATTTTGAACTTTGCTTGTTAAAAATGACATCAAATTTCACAAAAATGATGCTTTTCTTAACTTTTTAAAATAACGATGTTAAATTTTCATCTACATGATCCTTCTTGTATTATTTGGAATGCCGTCAAATTTCACATGAATTGACGGTTTTATTCACGCACGCGAAGTGACACTTAGTCGTTTCACAGACCAGTGCCCACTTGAATACTGCTCATTGTATAGGCAGAATTGAACTGTCATTATTTTTAAATGATTTTGACCTAAAGTCTAACCCAGGTTATTATTGTTATCAAAATGACATCGTTTCTTATAAAATGACGGTTTAATGAACTTTGCTTGTTAAAAATGACATCAAATTTCACCTAAATGCCGCTTTTCTTAACTCAGTTAAGAACGAGATCAAATGTCTTCAAGTTTCATATAAAGTGATGCTGTATTTCATGCCCACGAATTGACACATGAGAGTTTTGACATTAATAAAAAGAACATTTTAGTCAATACCAACCCTCACCCCCATCCCTATCTTAATCTCACCTTCATTTTCAGCTCGGTTCTGGATCTCCCACTGGACCCCAATTATTCTGGGCCCTGACCCAGGCCATAAACATCTTTGGCCTCTGACAGGATGGGGAAGACTACCCACAACATATTTTAGGGCACTTGGGTCTTCCCTACCCCTTTATTGGGTACTGTGTATAGATTAGGACCTCTCCCCTTGACTCTAATGCTGGAGTAGAATGTCCCCTACCACTTGATAACAGACTGTATAGGGAAACTACATGGGGATAAAAAACATAGAATATGGGGAATAAGACAAATCAAGTGTGCCCGAGCAAACTTAAGCCCCCCTCCCAGATTACCTGCCATTGGAAAAGGATCTGAGGAGGGACAGAAGGTCTTAAGTTTTAGAATAATTCCACAACCTAACTAGCCAGTGCCACTAGAATTTTCCCCTAGATCTAAGAACTCTGCTCATGTTAGGCCACCCCTTGGTCTTAATGGGAGGGTGGGATTTCTCTTGGACCGGATTGGGAGGCTGAATTTCAAATGGCCCAATGTCTGAGGGATAAAATCACACTCAAAATCAAAATAACCAATCAGCAGGCAGAAAAGGAAAAAATAGGGGGTGCCTATAGTTCGTTGACAGGTATCATCAGATAGATCAACACCAATAGAATAGTTAGGAATATCTTTTGCTTTCCCTCCCCTTTTTTTTCCCTCCAAAACATCTTTTTTCTATATAAGCCTCTTTTCTCTCTCTACCTCTCTTAATACCTCTGAAGAAGCGTAAACTACGCGAAACGTCAGGCATTATTTCTTTGTTTCTCGCTTGTTTGGTTTCTTTTCTTTTTAATGAAATCAAGTTTTTAACTGAAGAACTTTGAAACTAATAAAGATTTAAAGGACCTTTTGTTTTATTTGGGGACAACTTTTTTTCCCTAGTTTTTAGCCAAAAGGTGAAGACTCGGATTTTAATCAATGTCTTAAGGCCTCGGAACACCGGCGGAGAGGAGGATGGGCCTAAAAAGGCCCCTCTGGCCTTCCTCGTATAAGGACTCCTTATTTTTTGGTTGGTGAGTACTCCCTTCCATCATATCAAAGGTTGAACTTAAAACCTTTTTTTTAAAAAAAAAGAAAAATAAGATTCTACAAGCAACAAACAACTAAAAGGACATTGGAGTATCAAATCTATGCCAACAAAAGACTTTGGTGATTTCAACTGAAAGGGCCCTCAGGGCCTACAAAAGAGGCCTACTGAACATTGTGAGTCTTTCTGAGTTCTTTGGGTTCCTTTTCTGCTTTTATCCCTTTCTTTTATTCTTTGCTTCTCTTGGGAAAGCCTCGAACTTATACTATTGGTGAGATGATATTGTAATTCATTTACTGTCCGCAGGTATCACCCCTTTATCTTGAAGTACTGTAGCACTTGGGCGGGGGTATAGTGATTCCTCTGTAATAATAAGAGAACGCACTGCTAACGCTTAACTTCAACATGCAGTCGGCCTGGAGTAACCGCTTCGCGGCTCTGGCCAACCTCCCTGAGAATACAGGGGAGAATGGACCACAAGGCCCAGCAGAACTAAGCAGAGAACGGGAGAAAAAAATAGACCATGTACTAACCAAACAATATTTTAAGTTATTACAGGCAGTACACCACGCCGAGATTGTGGACCGGGTTCTACAAACAGGGATTTATCCGGCAGGTATGCAGAAACAGGCCGGAAAACTAACATCATTCATTAAACCCTCTTCCCCACTACAGGAGACATTGGTGAGAGTACAAAATAACACCCAGATGTGGATGCAAAACAACATGTTGATTTTGAGAGACCACTATGATCGGGTCATAGGTAACTTGCTACAAGGCCTAGAAAGTTTTGATCCCTCAGCTCTCACCAAGGCCACCTCTTGGGCAAGGACCAGGTACAAACACAAACTCACTATGAGTTCAATCAAGATGGTTAAAGACATGCTCTCCTCTCCCTTCTCTCTTTCCACTCCAGCAGCTCAAGCTGAAAAAGCATCTTCTACAGAGGCCTCTACTGACCCTCCAACTAAACCTCCTACCACTGTTGAGGCACAAATACATTTTGATGCCAGGTCTCTGTCCAAGGTACCGGATCTGAATGATAAACCGAGGGTAACGGTAATGCAGATAGATTCCAATAATATAGCTCAGGATTTGCCATCTTCTAGCTCTACTATGCAGGAAAAACCTATAGAGAATCTGATTTTACCTTTGACTTCAGATCAACAAACAGTCTCTGGGGATTTGGCCTCCATGATACATCAGAAGCTCTTTATGAATACACATTTAGGTGAGGATCCATCAGTTCCTACTACTACCCTAGTAGAGGGGGAACATAAAGGGGGAAATATGAATTTCTCTAGAGAAATCAGGAATAATGTTGCAGTGCACATTACTGATGACATCACCTCTTCTCCCCTCGCAGAGCTTCCCCAGAATACTCCTCCCCCGGTGTCCTCTAATGATAGTCCCATTCCAACGGCGGCCCTTAACCCTAAACAAAACGGAGAGTTGCAAGACATGATGATGGGTTATACAATCAGAACGGACTATGTCCTTGATGATACCCACTCTGAGTCTTCCCTTTCTTCTTTCCTAAGACCGGCTGGGGCCTCACCTGATAAATTGGGGGACAATAGGGACACAACTAACTTTCCGGAATTACCAAAGGTATATGGGGGATGCCCAAGGAGATACCCTAGGAGTAGTAGGAAAATTTATGAATGGGAACTTGATATACACAAACCTATCATCTTTTTAGGAGACTCAAATTTGAGTCGCATTCCTCAATGTACTCTTCCAGATATTCAAATTGATAGCTTCCCGGGGGCCACTTTCTATCATATGTGCGGCCTACTCAAGAAATCGCCCCCCCACCCAGAGACTCAGAAGGTAATTTTCTCTCTAGGGATTAACAATAAACAACAGCAGAGAGCTACAGCGGTCAAGCAGTTGCAACAGCTTTTAAATGTAGCACGGGAAGTGTTTCCCAATGCCCAGATTTTTGTTCCGGTTATTAATTTCTCAGATAGATTACCGGTACAGGAGCAACATAATCTTAGGGCCCTGAATGAATACATTACTAAGAACTGCGTAACATTATTGGATTTGCACCCTCTTAGGTTCCAAGTACACCCACATGATCCGATACATTGGACAGAAACTACAGCACAGAACATATTACATTACTGGCTGCAGCAGTTAAACTACTAAGCCAGGAGAAGTGTTCTCCCACTCCCGTGTCCTCTAACATCTTAAACCTTTCTTCTTCCCTACAGCTTGGGCCTGCAGAAATCAGCCTCCTTGAGAGGGGACTAACTTTTGTTCCTTCCCCCAGGTCCATTAATGTGGAGGAGCTCATGAGGGACGTTCACGAATACCACCGCAAAATTAAATTATTGGATTATTTTGGCTGTGATAGAACTGGTCCCATTACAACTCTTACAGAACCTTCCAGATGGGAACCAGAAAACGGTGCACTCTCCCCCCTGGTGGAGAGATGGCTCCGGAGAGATGCTGCTGCCCTACCCAGATATTATAAAACCATGCCGGCACCGGATAATTTAACTCCGGCAGAACGCCAGGCAATTCACACATTGAAAAACAATCCGGACATAGTCATTAAACCAGCAGACAAAGGCTCTAAGATTGTTATCATGGATAGGCAGCAGTATCTCTTTGAAGCGAATCGTCAATTGGGGAATGCCAAACATTATGCACCCCTGTCACAGTCAATACAAGCCAACACACAAAACATGATTCATTCAATAATTGTGGATCTTTATCATACCAAATTTATCAATAGGAAGCAGATGCTGTATTTGCTGGGCCCAAATCCGCCCAGAGCTAGAAAATTATACTTGCTACCTAAGATACACAAAGATCCTAGTACGTGGACGGTCCCCCATGAGATCCCCCCCGGGAGACCTATTGTTTCGGATTGTGGGAGTGAGTCCTGCCGAGTAGCAGAGTTCTTGGATCTGTACTTGAATCCCCTGTCCCAGAAACATCCAAGCTACATCAAGGACACCTACCATTTTGTTCATAAGCTTAGGGACATAAGAGCTCCCATGAACACTCTTTTGTTTTCAATTGACATTGACAGTCTGTACACAAATATTGACACTGATTTGGGCCTACAGGCTGTGAAGCAGATCTTGGAACAACATCCGGACCCGGCACGACCAGATCAGCAATTACTAGATCTTTTACAGTTAAGCCTTACACGCAATGACTTTGAATTTGATGCCAAATGTTATCTGCAGGTACATGGGACGGCGATGGGTAAAAGTTCGCCCCGCATATGCGAACATCTATATGGCGGAATGGGAAAGAACAGTTTTTCCTAAATGCCCCCAACTGCCACTATTTTATTGCAGATACCTGGATGATATCTTTGGTCTTTGGCATCATTCACTGGAGCAATTTGCGCATTTTATTCAGATTCTGAATAATCACCACCCAGCTATAACTGTAAAACACAATATTCAGAGGACAAAATTGAATTTTTAGATACACAGGCCTACTTCATCCCAACTTTGGAGGGACGGAAGCTCTTGGGTACCAGAGTCTATTTCAAACCTACAGACACACATGCCCTACTTCATAAGTCTAGTTTTCATCCTAGACATACGTTTAGGGGCCTAGTCAAGTCACAGCTCATCAGGTTTCATAGAATCTGTACGGAGACTTCAGATGCGGATACAGCCACACGTACCCTATTTAAGGCCCTAAGGCCTAGGGGGTATCCCAGGAGCTTCCTCCGTTCCATCCGAGTTGAAGTAAAGGAAATGTTGTTGAGAGGTGGAGGTGAAAGGGATGGTAATAAGTCTAAAGAGCAGATCATTCCATTTATTACAACCTACTCCAACACCTCGGTGAAACTTAACTCGGTGGTTAAAACCAACTTCCAAAGATTACAAAAGGCCTTCCCTCAAATACAACCATTTAGAGTGATTGCAGCATATAGGAAGAACAAGAGTCTGAGAGACCTATTAGTACACTCCACACTCCAATCCTCTAAAGGGTCAGGTTCACAATTCATTACATTAAAGTACATTCATAAGGAAGACAATACAGGGGTCCCGATCTGGCAAACATTTACGCAGTCTACCACAAACGGGGTCTATGTGATAATATGCACCCAGTGTCAAATCAAGTACGTAGGAGAAACAGGAAACAGCTTTGGGGACAGACTAAAACAACACTTATACCAGATAGGGAAGAGGACAATACAGACACATCTATATACGCACTTCCAGACACACCCAGTACAAGCACTCAGGATGGCGGGCCTGGAATCAGGGTACCATTGGACTTCCAAACAACGTAAATGGAAGGAAAGGTGGTGGATCCAGAAACTTAACACACTTTTTCCAACAGGACTGAATA
>JAFDVH010000041.1:67225-119117 GCA_019176425.1 Megalops atlanticus | reverse complement strand
GCAATTTTTTCAAATTATTACTGTAGGCAATGTAAAGTCAATGGTATGCCTCAACGTAACATTTCCCCCACGGATATGGGAAGCCAATGAGCTAGGGGCTTCAAACGTGGCGCCGCACTCTCTCGTGACAGGAGATGACACGTGCAAAAACTTAAGACCGTGCTCCACCCTGGTGAATTTTGGCAATTTTTCCAAGTAATTACTGTAGGCAACGTTAAGTCAATGGTAGGCCTCAACGTAACGTTTCCCCCCACGGATATGGGAAGCCAATGAGCTAGGGCTCCCAAACTGGGCACGTGCGCTCTCTAGTGACGGGAGATGACACCCGTAAACAGAGGAGACCGCTCCTCTCTGGTGAATTTTGGCACATTTTTTTTCTGGAAGCTTAGAACTACTTAGACTCATAATCTCTAATAGGCACAACAAACAACTACATTACCCAACATCCTCAGCATGTTGGGTAATGTAGTATCCTTTCCTCTCTGGTGAATTTTGGCACATTTTTTGCCTGGAAGCATGGAGCTAATTAGACTCAGAATCACTAATACAGACAACTACATTACCCTACATCCTCAGCATTTTCCCTCCTTTTTTTAAACCAATCAGAAGTCGACGTGTGTTAACCCTTCACTCAATGCCACACTGATATCCAATCGCAACCATCAAAAACCTTTTTTCAGAAATACCAATGACGTGAAGTGTCACATAAATGATGATTCTCTTAACTCAGTTAATAATGACATCAAATTTCACAAAAATGATGCTTTTCTTAACTTTTTAAATACTGGTGTTAAATTTTCACCTAAATGATGCTTTTCTTAACTCAGTTAATAATGACATCAAATTTAACAAAAATGATACTTTTCCTAACTTTTTAAAACAAGCATGTTAAATTTTCACCTAAATGATCCTTCTCGTATTATTTAGAATGACGCTTTTCTTAACTTTTTTAAATAACAATGTTAAATTTTCACCTAGATGATGCTTTTCTTAACTCAGTTAAGAATGATGTCAAATTTCACAAATATGATGCTTTTATTCACGCACGCGAAGTGACACTTAGTCGTTTCACAGACCAGTGCCCACTTGAATACTGCTCATTGTATAGGCTGAATTGAACTGTCATAATTTTTTAAATGATTTTGATCTCAAGTCTAAGCCAGGTTAATATTGTTATCAAAATGACATCATATCGTATAAAATGACGCTTTTCTGAACTTTGCTTGTTAAAAATGACATCAAATTTCACAAAAAAATAAGCCTTTTCTTTACTTTTTTAAAAAATGATGTCAAATTTCACTTGAATGATGCTTCTCAAAATTAGGAATGATGACAAATTTCACGTGAAATGATGCTTTTATTCAGGCACTCGAATTGACACTTAGTCGATTCACAGACCAGTGCCCACTTGAATACTGCTCATTGTATGGGCAGAATTAAACTGTCATCATTTTTAAATGACTTTGACCTCAAGTTTAACCCAGGTTAATATTGTTATCAAAATGACATCGTTTCGTATAAAATGACGCTTTTCTGAACTTTGCTTGTTAAAAATGACATCAAATTTCACAAAAAGCGATACTTTTCTTAACTTTTAAAATAACGATGTTAAATTTTCAACTAAATGATGCTTTTCTTAACTCAGTTAATAATGACATCAGATTTAATAAAAATGATGCTTTTCTTAACTTTTTTTAATAATGATGTCAAATGTCACCTAAATGCCGCTTTTCTTAACTCAGTTAATAATGACATCAAATTTAACAAAAATGATACTTTTCTTAACTTTTTAAAACAAGGATGTTAAATTTTCATCTAAATGATCCTTCTCGTATTATTTAGAATGACGTCAAATTTCACGTGAAATGATGCTTTTATTCACGCACGTGAAGTGACACTTAGTCGTTTCACAGACCAGTGCCCACTTGAATACTGCTCATTGTATAGGCAGAATTGAGCTGTCATCATTTTTAAATGACTTTGACCTAAAGTTTAACCCAGGTTAATATTGTTATCAAAATGACATCGTTTTGTATAAAATGACGCTATTTTGAACTTTGCTTGTTAAAAATGACATCAAATTTCATCTACATGATCCTTCTTGTATTATTTGGAATGCCGTCAAATTTCACATGAAATGACGGTTTTATTCACGCACGCGAAGTGACACTTAGTCGTTTCACAGACCAGTGCCCACTTGAATACTGCTCATTGTATAGGCAGAATTGAACTGTCATTATTTTTAAATGATTTTGACCTAAAGTCTAACCCAGGTTATTATTGTTATCAAAATGACATCGTTTCTTATAAAATGACGGTTTTCTGAACTTTGCTTGTTAAAAATGACATCAAATTTCACCTAAATGCCGCTTTTCTTAACTCAGTTAAGAACGAGATCAAATGTCTTCAAGTTTCATATAAAGTGATGCTGTATTTCATGCCCACGAATTGACACATGAGAGTTTTGACATTAATAAAAAGAACATTTTAGTCAATAAAGTCGTCAATTGTGACTGAAATGTAAACTCAGATGATTAAATATTATGAATTTTACTAGTGAAGTACGATTGGCATCATTACGAACCTGTGCTCACATGCGCCACCTGGTGGTTGGAAAGTGTAATTGAAATTTACGAAAAGTGTCGGAAAACGTCAAAAAGGTGAATTCCCATTGACTTAACATTAGGGTTATGACCGGGCGGAGAGGTAACCCTGTCATTTGACACAAAAAATATTAGGCTCAATGAAAAAGATATATAAGAATTGTATCAAAATGTTACGAAAAGGGTCGCTGGACATAACCCTAACCCTAACCCTAACCCTAACCCTAACCCTAACCCTAACCCTAACCCTAACCCTAACCCTAACCCTAAATGTTACGAAAAGGGTCGCTGGACAGAACCCTAACCCTAACCCTAACCCTAACCCTAACCCCAACCCCGACCCTAACCCTATCTCTAACCCTAAATCCCAAACCTTAACACTATAAGGGTAACCCTAACCCCAACCCTAACCTTAACCAAGTTCCCCTAAAAATGGTAACAGTAACCCTAATCTTACCCCTAATCCTAACTCTCCAACCCTAAACTGTAACCCTAACCCCAACCCTAACCCTAACCCTAACCTCAACCCTGTCTTTAACCCTAATTCGGATCCTAGCCCTGGCCCGAATCCTAACCCTAACCTTAACCCCTTCCTGCCCTTAACCCTAATTCGGATTCTAACCCTTGTCCGGATTCCAACCCTAATTATACTTATTGTAATTGGGATAGAGTGTTTGGGAAAGCGGTATGGTGTGAATACACAATATTGTAAAAAAACTGGGATTTTTTGTTGCATGGGAAGTATCAAACTGATGATAAAAACTATGGATAGACCTGCCCCTCTTCCCCTCAAGGTAGAGTGGCGCACATGATATGGGAATGCTCTTATACCCAGAGGACCCGGGTTCAATCCCACAGGTGCTGGAATTTTCTTTTTTTCTTTTTTCTTTTTGTTCTCTCTTACTGCCTACAGTAATATAGGTGACTCACGCTTAAGGTTTACAAACCAGTCTTGGAAATTGGTACAGGGGTTAACACAACGGCTTTGGAATCCAAAGGTCCCTGGTTCAAAACCCACCAATACCTATATTATTCCAAGCATGGTGGACATGAACCCCCATAAGATAAGAATTGAAACTTTTTATATTCGCCTGTATAAGAGGCACCGATGGTCTGGATCTCTTCTTTTCCCTAATCCGTCTCTAACCCTAATTTGGATCCTAGCCCTGGCCCGTATCCTAACTCTAACCTTAACCCCTTTCGGCCCTTAACCCTAATTCGGATCCTAACCCTAGCCCGGATTCCAACCCTAATTATATTTATTACAATTGGGTTGGAAAACATGGGAAATCAGTATGGTGGGGATACATAAAAATAAAAATATGATATATTGAGGGATATTATGGTCAATTGTGACCTTTGGATATATGGGAAGGATCAGACTGATGGCAAAAACTATGTATAGACTCACTCCTTTTCCCCTCAAGGTAAAGTGGCGCAAGTGATATGTGAGTGCTCTCAGACCCAGAGGACCCGGGTTCAGTCCCACAGACGCTGGAATTTTCCTTTTTACTTTTTCTTTTCTATTTTTTTCCTTTTTTTTCCTTTTTTTTATTCTCTTTTGCCTTTTATAGTGGCATAGTTGACTCACGCCCACTGTTTATAAACCAGCCCCTGGAATTGGTACAGGGGGTAACACAATGGCTTGGGAATCCAAAGGTCCCTGGTTCAAAACCCATCAAGACCTATATAATTCTAAGCACAGTGTATATGAACTATCATAAGAAATTAACTGGAACTTCTTGCATGTGCCTGTACAAGGGGCGCTGATGTTCTGTGCCTCGTCCTTCTTACCCTAACCCTAACCCCAACCCTATCTTTGAATGGGGCTCCCCCAACCCTAACCCTAACCCCAACCTTAACCCTTAATGGGGCCACCCCTATCCTACTCCTAACCCCAACCCTAACTTGATCCTGACCCTCACCCAACAGGCCAGTGCATCAAAAAGCTTGCAAAAGCTTTTTTTAACTTAATATACCTAAAAAACCTAACCCTAACCCTAACCCTAACCCTAAACTGTAACCCTAAGCCCCCAACCCTAAAAATATAATGGTAACCCTAACCCCAACCCTAACCCTAAGTCCCCCAACCCTAAAAAACTGGAACAGTAACCCTAACTATAATCCTAAACCCTCCAACCCTAAGCTGTAGCAGTAACCCTAGCCCTAACCCTAAGGGTCAACCCTAACTCTATCTGTAACCCTAATCTTAACCCCAACCCTAAAGGGATACTAAAAAATTACATATCTAAAAAGAATAAACATAATCCAATAAAATTAATACAAGAAAATTACAATACGAATAAATAAAAATAGAAATTAAAGTAAAAAAATATATAACATCTAAATATACTCCATAACAAACCACTCCGCAGTGGGGAAATTTAAAATTGGAAACAAAAAGGTATTTTAAGATACCAACATTAAAGAAAGAAGCAGAAATTTGAATAGGGGCCTCTGGGTAATCATATATTGGAACTTTGGAGATGAATATCTCGGGACGGATTAAAGATAAAAACATAGTTTTTTCTGCGTCTGAAAGTACAACTGCTTCTCTTAAAGACCACATAGTTTGTGACGTCGGAAAAAACTAAACCGTGTCCGAAGAGAACAGACTAAATTAGGGCCTTAGGATGCAGGAGGCAATTGAGCTGTGTGGGTCCGACCCAGTAGAAGCCTGATGGCTTCCTGAAGGGTTCCAGTGTCTGGGGAATACTCGGCTGGAACAGGTAGGGAAGCTATCCGCTGGGAAAAAGGGCCAGCACCCAGGGCTGTCTGGGAGGTGACGTAATGCACGGTACCTACCACTCTGGTCAGGCGGACTGGGAAACCTTGCAGTGTTAACAAACAGTCTGCTTGGGGAAAACGCCAGAGCAAGCCCCACGAAGGGAGGCCTTTTCGCAGGCTCTACTCAGGTGATCGGGCAACCTTGCGGTGTTAACAAAGATCACTTGGGTAGAGCAAAGTAAGTATCCAGCCCCCCTGGGTCCACTTGGACAGCACGCAGGGACGGTGGTCTGGGGCCTACAGACCTTAAATGGTGGCCCAATCTTCTACCGGTGGCTAGCACCACTCACACACCTGTCCATGATGCACTACACCAGCGCTTTTCCTGGCACCCGGAGAAGGGATATGAAAAACAGCATTTAGTTTAAAAACCTAAAAATTAAAAGGAACAACTAAAAACAGCAAAAACAGTCTTTTTGCAGGATAACTAAAGAATACCCAAAGTAAAAACAGTCCTTTTGTAGAAAAACCTAAGAGCAGGATAACTGAAAAATAACCAAAGTTGAGGTTGATTAAACCCTCAAAAACTGAAAACAAGTTGTGCAATGTCTAGCTAAGATACTCACAAAAAACCAAGATTGGATGAAATATTAAAAACCTCAGCTCTGGAAAACGGATATCAGTAAAACAGTCTTTTTACAGAAAAACCTAAGAGCAGGATAACAGAAGAATAACTAAAGTAAGTTGAGGTTGAGTAAACCCTCAAAAACTAAAAAAATTAATAAAAGAAAATGAATTGGATATGGGACATAAACCGAGGCCTGATCCCCCTTGGCTGGCTGCCTCAGAGGAGGGTGTATAGTGTTGAAAGGCCGAAACACCCGATGATTCTGAGGTACACTACTGATGATGTGTCCTAAAATTCAGTAAAAATTGTACATCAAAAAGAGTAACAAGGCCTACTAAATCTAAGCAAGAAAACTAAACAAAAACTGAAGTACAGAAAGAAAAGGAAAAGACAGTGGAGGCCTGCTAAATCTAAACAGTAAAACTACAACTAAATCTCGCAGGCCTCTTGGACGGGGGTGTTTCGGGCTAGTATTGAAAGGCCGAAGCGCCCTATGATCCTGACATACACTACTGATGATGTGTCCAAAAATGCAGTGAATACTGCACATCTGAAAGAGTAGCAAGGCCTGCATTAGCAATAATGAACCTGAGATTCAGGAGATAACAAAAATAAGATGGTGAATGAGGGAGAGAGGGCATTGGGACAAGTGTACAGCTTAACATGCGTCGGCCCGTGCCTTGCCTTTGAGCCCTCATTTCAACTGCATGGTCTGGAAAGACTAATGTAGGGGGGACCATCGGAAATTTTCCAAAAACCTAACCCTAACCCTAACCCTTACCATTTAGTTTCTGGACATTTAATGGAAACTTTGTGTTGAGTGATTATCTGCCCTGAGAATCACTTTTTTGGACTCTGAAAGTGCATCTGAGAGACTTCCTGGACTTCTACTGAAAACTTTCTGTTGAGTGAATATCTACACTGAGAATCACTTTTTTGGACTCTGAAAGTGCATCTGAGAACGTTTCTGGCATTCTATTGGAAACTCGGTGTTGAGTGAATATCTGAACTGAGAATCACTTTTTTGAACTCTGAAAATGCATTTGAGAGCGTTTCTGGTCTTTTAGTAGAAACTCTGTGTTGAGTGAGTATCTGCACAAAGAATCACTTTTTTGGACTCTGAAAGAGCATTTGAGAGCGTTTCTGGCCTTCTTGTGGAAACATTGTGTTGACTGAATATCTGCACTAAGAATCACTTTTTTGGATTCTGAACGTGCATTCGAGAGCGTTTCTGGCCTTCCAGTGGAAACTCTGTGTTGACTCAATATCTGCACTAAAAACCACTTTTTTGGACTCTGAAAGAGCATTTGAGAGCGTTTCGGGCCTTCTCATGGAAACATTGTGTTGACTGAATATCTGCACTAAAAATCACTTTTTTGGACTCTGAACGTGCATTTGACAGCATTTCTGGCCTTCCAGTGGAAACTCTGTGTTGAGTGAGTATCTGCCCTGAGAATCACTGTTTTAGTCTCTGAAAATGCATTACATTGCGTTTCTGGCCTTCCAGTGGAACCTCTGTGTCAAGTGATTATCTGCCCTGAGAATCACTTTTTTGGACTCTGAAAGTGCATTTGAGAGAGTTTCTGGACTTCTACTGGAAATTTTGTGTGGAGTGAATATCTGCACTACGAATCACTTATTTGAACCCTAAAAGTGCATTGGAGAGCGTTTCTGGCCTTCCAGTGGAAACTCTGTGTTGAGTGAATATCTGCACTAAAGATCACTTTTTTGGACTCTGAAAGTGCATTTGAGAGCGTTTCTAGCCTTCTCGTGGAAACTCTGTGTTGAGTGAATATCTTCCCTGAGAATCACCGTTTTGGACTCAGAAAATGCATTTGAGAGAGTTTCTGGCCTTCTTCTGGAAACTTTGTGTTGTGTGAATATTTGCACAAAGAATCACTTTTTTGCACTCTGAAAGTGCATTTGAGAGCGTTTCTGGCCTTCTCGTGGAAACTCTGTGTTGAGTGAATATCTTCCCTGAGAATCACTGTTTTGGATTCTCAAAATGCATCTGAGAGCGTTTCTGAGTTTCTAATGGAAACATTGTGTTGAGTGAATATCTGCACAAAGAATCACTTTTTTGGCTTATGAAAGTGCTTCTGAGAGCGTTTTTGGACTTCTGTTGAAAACTCTGTGTTGAGTGAATTTCTGCACAAAGAATCACTTTTTTGGACTCTGAAAGTGCATCTGAGAGAGTTTCTGGACTTTTATTGAAAACTCTGTGTTGAGTGAATATCTGCACTAAGAATCGTCATTTTGTACTCTGAAAGTGCATATTAGAGTGTTTCTGGCCTTCTAGTGGAAACTGTGTTGACTGAATATCTGCCCTGAAAATCACTTTTTTGGAATCTGGAAGTGCATTTGAGAGCGTTTCTGGCCTTCTTGTGGAAACTCTGTGTTGACAGAATATCTGCCCTGTGAATCACTGTTATGGACGCTGAAAGTGCATCTGAGAGACTTCCTGGACTTCTGGTGGAAACTCTGTGTTGAGTGAATATCTGCACTAAGAATCACTTTTTTGGACTCTGAAAGTGCATCTGAGAACGTTTCTGGCATTCTATTGGAAACTCGGTGTTGAGTGAATATCTGAACTGAGAATCACTTTTTTGAACTCTGAAAATGCATAACAGAGCGTTTCTGGCCTTTTAGTGGAAACTTTGTGTTGACTGAATATCTGCCCTGAGAATCACTTTTTTGGACTCTGAAAATGCATTAGAGAGTGTTTATGGCCTTCTTCTGGAAACTTTGTGTTGAGTGAATATCTGCACAAAGAATCACTTTTCTGGACTCTGAAAGTGCATCTGAGAGAGTTTCTGGACTTCTATTGAAAACTCTGTGTTGAGTGAATATCTGCACTAAGAATCGTCATTTTGTACTCTGAAGGTGCATATGAGAGTGTTTCTGGCCTTCTAGTGGAAACTGTGTTGACTGAATATCTGCCCTGAAAATCACTTTTTTGGACTCTGAAAGTGCATTTGAGAGCGTTTCTGGCCTTCTAGTGGAAACTCTGTGTTGACAGAATATCTGCCCTGTGAATCACTGTTTTGGACGCTGAAAATGCATATGAAAGTGTTTCTGGCCTTCTAGTGGAAACTCTGTGTTGAGTGAATATCTGCATTAAAATCACTTTTTGGACTCTGAAAGAGCATTTGAGAGTGTTTCTGGCCTTCTAGTGGAAACTCTGTGTTGACTGAATATCTGCCCTGAAAATCACTTTTTTGGACTTTGAAAGTGCATTTGAGAGCGTTTCTGGCCTTTCAGTGGAAACTCTGTGTTGACTGAATATCTGCCCTGAGAATCAGTGTTTTGGACTCTGAAAATGCATCTGAGAGAGTTTCTGGCCTTCTGGAAACTTGAAAATCTCTGTGTTGAAAGTGAATATCTGCAGTGAAAAATCTGTTTGGAGAATATCTGCTCTAAGAATCACTTTTTGTACTCTGAAGGTGCATTTGAGAGTGTTTCCGGCTTTCTAGTGGAAACTCTGTGTTGAGTGAGTATCTGCATTAAAAATCCCTTTTTGGACTCTGAAAGAGCATTTGAGAGCGTTTCTGGCCTTCTAGTGGAAACTCTGTGTTGACTGAATATCTGCCCTGAGAATCACTGTTTTGAACTCTGAAAATGCATCTGAGAGCGTTTCTGGCCTTCTACTTGAAACTTTGTGTTGACTGAATATCCGCCCTGAAAATCACTTTTTTGGACTCTGAAAGAGCATTTGAGAGCGTTTCTGGCCTTCTAGTGGAAACTCTGTGTTGACTGAATATCTGCCCTGAGAGTCACTGTTTTGAACTCTGAAAATACATCTGAGAGCATTTCTGGCCTTCTACTGGAAACTTTGTGTTGACTGAATATCTGCCCTGAGAATCACTGTTTTGGACTCTGAAAATGCATTTCAGAGCGTTTCTGGCCTTCCAGTGGAAACTCTGTGTTGAGTGAATATTTGCCCTGAGAATCACTTTTTGGACTCTGAAAATGCATTTGAGAGCGTTTCTGGCCTTCCAGTGGAAACTCTGTGTTGACTCAATATCTGCACTAAAAATCACTTTTTTTGGACTCTGAAAGAGCATTTGAGAGCGTTTCTGGCCTTCCAGTGAAAAATCTGTTTGAGTGAATATCTGCTCTAAGAATCACTTTTTTGGACTCTGACAGTGCATTTGAGAGCGTTTCTGGTCTTTTAGTAGAAACTCTGTGTTGAGTGAGTATCTGCACAAAGAATCACTTTTTTGGACTCTGAAAGAGCATTTGAGAGCGTTTCTGGCCTTCTTGTGGAAACATTGTGTTGACTGAAAATCTGCACTAAGAATCACTTTTTGGATTCTGAAAGTGCATTTGAGAGCGTTTCTGGCCTTCCAGTGGAAACTCTGTATTGACTGAATATCTGCACTAAAAATCACTTTTTGGACTCTGAAAATGCATTTGAGAGCGTTTCTGGCCTTCTTGTGGAAACATTGTGTTGACTCAATATCTGCACTAAAAATCACTTTTTTGGACTCTGAACGTGCATTTGACAGCATTTCTGGCCTTCTTGTGAAACTCTGTGTTGACAGAATATCTGCCCTGTGAATCACTGTTTTGGACTCTGAAAATGCATCTGAGAGTTTCTGTTTCTGGCCTTCTTGAGTGAATATCTGAAACTCTGTGTTGAAGTGAATATCTGCACTAAAACTGAAATCACACTTTTTGGACTCTGAAAGTGCATCTGAGAGCGTTTCTCGTCTTTTAGTAGGAACTTTGTGTTGAGTGAATATCTGCACTGAGAATCACTTTTTCTGGACACTGAAGGTGCATCTGAGAGTGTTTCTGGCCTTCTATTGAAATCTCTGTGTTGAGTGAATATCTGCACTAAGAATCACTTTTTTGGGCTCTGAAAGTGCGTCTGAGAGAGTTTCTGGACTTCTACTGGAAACTCTGTGTTGAGTGAATATCTGCACTGAGAGTCACTGTTTTGGTCTCTGAAAATGCATTCGAGAGCGTTTATGACTTTCCAGTGGAAACTCTGTGTTGAGTGAATATCTTCCCTGAGAATCACCGTTTTGGACTCAGAAAATGCATTTGAGAGAGTTTCTGGCATTCTCGTGGAAACTCTGTGTTGAGTGATTATCTGCCCTGACAATCACTGTTTTGGACTCTGAAAATGCATCTGACGCGTCTCTGGCCATCTACTGGACACTTTGTGTTGAGTGAATATCTGCACTGAGAATCACTTTTTCTGGACACTGAAGATGCATCTGAGAGTGTTTCTGGCCTTCTATTGAAAACTCTGTGTTGAGTGAATATCTGCACTAAGGATCACTTTTTTGGGCACTGAAAGTGCGTCTGAGAGAGTTTCTGGACTTCTACTGGAAACTCTGTGTTGAGTGAATATCTGCACTGAGATTCACTGTTTTGGTCTCTGAAAATGCATTCGAGAGCGTTTCTGGCCTTCCAGTGGAAACTCTGTGTTGAGTCAATATCTGCACTAAAAACCATTGTTTTGGACTCTGAAAGAGCATTTGAGAGCGTTTCTGTCCTTTTAATGGAAACTCTGTGTTGACAGAATATCTGCCCTGAGAATCACTGTTTTGTACTCTGAAAATGCATCTGAGAGTGTTTCTGGACTTCTAGTGGAAACAGAGTGTTGAGTGAATATCTGCCCTGAAAATCACTTTTTTTGGATCTTGAAAATGCATTACAGAGTGTTTCTGGACTTCTATTGGAAACTCTGTGTTGAGTGAATATCTGCACTAAGAATCACTTTTTTGAACTCCGAAAATGCATCTGAGAGCGTTTCTGGCCTTCTACTTGAAACTTTGTGTTGACTGAATATCTGCCCTGAGAATTTCTTTTTTGGACTCTGAAAGTGCATTTGAGTGCGTTTCTGGCCTTCCAGTGGAAACTCTGTGTTGACTGAATATTTGCCCTAAGAATTACTGTTTTGGACTCTGAAAATGCATTTGAGAGTGTTTCTGGCCTTCCAGTGGAAACTCTGTGTTGAGTGAATAACTGCGCAAAGAATCACTTTTTTGGACTTTATAAGTGCATCTGAGAGAGTTTCTGGCCTTCTAGTGGAAACTCTGTGTTGAGTGAGTATCTGCACAAAGAATCACTTTTTTGGACTCTGAAATTGCATCTGAGAGCGTTTCTGGCCTTCCAGTGGAAACTCTGTGTTAACTGAATATCTGCCCTGAGAATCACTTTTTTGGACTCTGAAAGTGCATTTGAGAGCGTTTCTGGTCTTCTAGTGGAAACTCTGTGTTGAGTGAATATCTGCGCTATAAACCACTTTTTTGGGCTCTGAAAGTGCTTCTGAGAGAGTTTCTGGACTTCTACTGGAAACTCTGTGTTGAGTGAATATCTGCACTAAGAATCACTTTTTTGGACTGTGAAAGTGCATTGGAGAGCGTTTCTGGCCATTCAGTGGAAACTCTGTGTTGACTGAATATCTGCCCTGAGAATCAGTGTTTTGAACTCTGAAAATGAATCTGAGAGGGTTTCTGGACTTCTATTGAAAACTCTGTGTTGAGTGAATATCTGCACTAAGAATCGTTATCTTGTACTCTGAAGGTGCATATGAGAGTGTTTCCGGCTTTCTAGTGGAAACTCTGTGTTGAGTGTATATTTGCATTAAAAATCCCTTTTTTGGACTCTGAAGGAGAATTCAAGAGCGTTTCTGGCCTTCCAGTGGAAACTCTGTGTTGAGTCAATATCTGCACTAAAAACCACTTTTTTGGACTCTGAAAGAGCATTTGAGAGCGTTTCTGTCCTTTTAATGGAAACTCTGTGTTGACTGAATATCTGCCCTGAGAATCACTGTTTTGGTCTCTGAAAATGCATTACAGATCGTTTCTGGCCTTGCAGTGGAAACTTTGTGTTGAGCGAATATCTGCACTAAGAATGACTTTTTTGGAGTCAGAAAGTTCAATTGAGAGCGTTTATGACTTTCCAGTGGAAACTCTGTGTTGAGTGAATATCTTCCCTGAGAATCACCGTTTTGGACTCAGAAAATGCATTTGAGAGAGTTTCTGGCATTCTCGTGGAAACTCTGTGTTGAGTGATTATCTGCCCTGACAATCACTGTTTTGGACTCTGAAAATGCATCTGACGCGTTTCTGGCCATCTACTGGACACTTTGTGTTGAGTGAATATCTGCACTAAAAACCACTTTTTTGGACTCTGAAAGAGCATTTGAGAGCGTTTCTGGTCTTTTAGTAGAAACTCTGTGTTGAGTGAGTATCTGCACTAAGAATCACTTTTTTGGACTCTGAAATTGCATCTGAGAGCGTTTCTGGCCTTCCAGTGGAAACAGAGTGTTGACTGAATATCTGCACTGAGATTCACTGTTTTGGTCTCTGAAAATGCATTCGAGAGCGTTTCTGGCCTTCCAGTGGAAACTCTGTGTTGGGTCAATATCTGCACTAAAAACCATTGTTTTGGACTCTGAAAGAGCATTTGAGAGCGTTTCTGTCCTTTTAATGGAAACTCTGTGTTGACAGAATATCTGCCCTGAGAATCACTGTTTTGTACTCTGAAAATGCTTCTGAGAGTGTTTCTGGGCTTCTAGTGGAAACAGAGTGTTGACTGAATATCTGCCCTGAAAATCACTTTTTTTGGACTCTGAAACTGCATTACAGAGTGTTTCTGGACTTCTATTGAAAATCTGTGTTGAGTGAATGTCTGCACTAAGAATCACTTTTTTGAACTCCGAAAATGCTTCTGAGAGCGTTTCTGGCCTTCTACTTGAAACTTTGTGTTGACTGAATATCTGCCCTGAGAATTTCTTTTTTGGACTCCAAAAATGCATTTGAGAGTGTTTCTGGCCTTCCAGTGGAAACTCTGTGTTGAGTGAATAACTGCGCAAAGAATCTTTTTTTTGGACTCTGAAATTGCATCTGAGAGCGTTTCTGGCCTTCCAGTGGAAACTCTGTGTTAACTGAATATCTGCCCTGAGAATCACTTTTTTGGACTCTGAAAATGCATTTGAGAGCGTTTCTGGTCTGCTAGTGGAAACTCTGTGTTGAGTGAATATCTGCGCTATAAACCACTTTTTTGGGCTCTGAAAGAGCTTTTGAGAGCGTTTCTGGCCTTCCAGTGGAAACTCTGTGATGAGTGAATATCTGCACTAAGAATCACTTTTTGGACTCTGAAAGTTTATTTGAGAAGTGGAAACTCTGTGTTAACTGAATATCTGCCCTGAAAATCACTTTTTTGGACTCTGAAAGTGCATTTGAGAGCGTTTCTTGCCTTCTTGTGGAAACTCTGTGTTGACAGAATATCTGCCCTAAGAATTATTGTTTTGGACTCTGAAAATGCATTTGAGAGCGTTTCTGGCCTTTCAGTGGAGATTCTGTGTTGACTGGATATCTGCACTTAGAATCACTGTTTTGGTCTCTGAATATGCATTCGAGAGCGTTTCTGGCCTTCCAGTGGAAACTCTGTGTTGAGTGATTTTTTGCCCTGAGAATCACTTTTTTGGGCTCTGAAAATGAATCTGAGAGAGTTTCTGGACCTCTATTGAAAACTCTGTGTTGAGTGAATATCTGCACTAAGAATCGTTATCTTGTACTCTGAAGGTGCATATGAGAGTGTTTCCGGCTTTCTAGTGGAAACTCTGTGTTGAGTGAATATCTGCACTTGGAATGACTTTTTTGCACTCTGAATGTGCATTTGAGAGCGTTTCTGGCCTTTTAGTGGAAACTCTGTGTTGAGTCAATATCTGCACTAAAAACCACTTTTTTGGACTCTGAAAGAGCATTTGAGAGCGTTTCTGTCCTTTTAATGGAAACTCTGTGTTGAATGAATATCTGCCCTGAGAATCACTGTTTTGGTCTCTGGAAATGCATTACAGATCGTTTCTGGACTTCTACTGGAAACTCTGTGTTGAGTGAATATCTGCACTAAGAATCAATTTTTTGCACTCTGAAAGTGCCTTTGAGAGCGTTTCTGGCCTTTTCGTGGAAACTCTGTTTTGACAGAATATCTGCCCTGAGAATCACTGTTTTGTACTCTGAAAATGCATCTGAGAGAGTTTCTGGACTTCTATTGAAAACTCTGTGTTGAGTGAATATTTGCACGAAGAATCACTTTGTTGCACTCTGAACGTGCATTTGAGAGCGTTTCTGGACTTTAGTGGAAACTCTGTGTTGAGTGAATATCTGCACTTAGAATGACTTTTTTGCACTCTGAATGTGCATTTGAGAGCGTTTCTGGCCTTTTAGTGGAAACTCTGTGTATAGTGAATATCTGACCTAAAAACCACTTTTTTGTACTCTGAAAGAGCATTTGAGAGCGTTTCTGGCTTTCCAGTGGAAACTCTGTGTTAACTGAATATCTGCCCTGAGAATCACTTTTTTGGACTCTGAAAGTGCATTTGAGAGCGTTTCTGGCCTTCTCGAGGTAACTCTGTGTTGAGTGAATATCTGCACTATAAACCACTTTATTGGACTCTGAAATAGCTTTTGAGAGCGTTTCTGGCCTTCCAGTGGAAACTCTGTGTTGACTGAATATTTGCCCTAAGAATTACTGTTTTGGACTCTGAAAATGCATTTGAGAGTGTTTCTGGCCTTCCAGTGGAAACTCTGTGTTGAGTGAATAACTGCGCAAAGAATCACTTTTTTGGACTTTATAAGTGCATCTGAGAGAGTTTCTGGCCTTCTAGTGGAAACTCTGTGTTGAGTGAGTATCTGCACAAAGAATCACTTTTTGGACTCTGAAATTGCATCTGAGAGCGTTTCTGGCCTTCCAGTGGAAACTCTGTGTTAACTGAATATCTGCCCTGAGAATCACTTTTTTGGACTCTGAAAGTGCATTTGAGAGCGTTTCTGGCCTTCCAGTGGAAACTCTGTGATGAGTGAATATCTGCACTAAGAATCACTTTTTTGGACTCTGAAAGTGTATTTGAGAGCTTTTCTGGTCTTTTAGTGGAAACTCTGTGTTGACTGAATATCTGCCCTGAAAATCACTTTTTGGACTCTGAAAGTGCATTTGAGAGCGTTTCTTGCCTTCTTGTGGAAACTCTGTGTTGACAGAATATCTGCCCTAAGAATTATTGTTTTGGACTCTAAAAATGCATTTGAGAGCGTTTCTGGCCTTCCAGTGGAGATTCTGTGTTGACTGGATATCTGCACTTAGAATCACTGTTTTGGTCTCTGAATATGCATTTGAGAGCGTTTCTGGCCTTCCAGTGGAAACTCTGTGTTGAGTGAATATCTGCAGTAAGAATCACTTTTTTGGACTCTGAAAGTGCATTTGAGAGCGTTTCTGGCCTTCCAGTGGAAACTCTGTGTTGAGTGAATATCTGCACTAAGAATCACTTTTTTGGACTCCGAAAGTTCATTTGAGAGGGTTACTGGCCTTCCATTGTAAACTCTGTGTTGAGTGAATATCTGCACAAAGAATCACTTTTTTGGACTCTGAAAATGCATTTAAGAGCGTTTCTGGTCTCCCAGTGGAAACTCTGTGTTGAGTGAATATCTGCACTAAGAATCACTTTTTTGGACTCTGAAAGTGCATTTGAGAGCGTTTCTGGCCTTCCAGTGGAAACTCTGTGTTGAGTGAATATCTGCAGTAAGAATCACTTTTTTGGACTCCGAAAGTGCATTTGAGAGCGTTTCTGGCCATCTAGTGGAAACTCTGTGTTGAGTGAATATCTGCACTAAGAATCAATGTTTTGGACTCAGAAGTGCTTCTGAGAGTTTCTGGCCTTCTCAGTGGAAACTCTGTGTTGAGTGAATATCTGCACTAACAATCACTTTTTTTTTGGGTCTGAAAATGCATTTGAGAGCGTTTCTGGCCATCTAGTGGAAACTCTGTGTTGAGTGAATATCTGCACTAAGAATCACTTTTTTGGATTCCGAAAGTTCATTAGAGAGCGTTTCTTGCCTTCTTGTGGAAACTCTGTGTTGACAGAATATCTGCCCTAAGAATTATTGTTTTGGACTCTAAAAATGCATTTGAGAGCGTTTCTGGCCTTCCAGTGGAAACTCTGTGTTGACTGGATATCTGCACTTAGAATCACTGTTTTGGTCTCTGAATATGCATTTGAGAGCGTTTCTGGCCTTCCAGTGGAAACTCTGTGTTGAGTGAATATCTGCAGTAAGAATCACTTTTTTGGACTCTGAAAGTGCATTTGAGAGCGTTTCTGGCCTTCCATTGTAAACTCTGTGTTGAGTGAATATCTGCACAAAGAATCACTTTTTTGGACTCTGAAAATGCATTTAAGAGCGTTTCTGGTCTCCCAGTGGAAACTCTGTGTTGAGTGAATATCTGCACTAAGAATCACTTTTGGACTCTGAAAGTGCATTTGAGAGCGTTTCTGGCCTTCCAGTGGAAACTCTGTGTTGAGTGAATATCTGCAGTAAGAATCACTTTTTGGACTCTGAAAGTGCATTTGAGAGCGTTTCTGGCCATCTAGTGGAAACTCTGTGTTGAGTGAATATCTGCACTAAGAATCAATGTTTTGGACTCAGAAGTGCTTCTGAGAGAGTTTCTGGCCTTCTCCTAAAAACTCTGTGTTGAGTGAATATCTGCACTAACAATCACTTTTTTTGGGTCTGAAAATGCATTTGAGAGCGTTTCTGGCCATCTAGTGGAAACTCTGTGTTGAGTGAATATCTGCACTAAGAATCACTTTTGGATTCAAAGTTCATTAGAGAGCGTTACTGGCCTTCCAGTGGAAACTCTGTGTTGAGTGAATATGTGCACTTAGAATCAATTTTTGGACTCTGAAAATGCATTTGAGAGCATTTCTGGCCTTCCATTGGAAACTCTGTGTTGAGTGAATATCTGCACTAAGAATCACTTTTTGGACTCTGAAAGTGCATTTGAGAGCGTCTCTGGCCTTTTTGTGGAAACTCTGTGTTGAGTGAATATCTGCAGTAAGAATCAGTTTTTTGGACTCAAAGTGCATTTGAGAGCGTTTCTGGCCTTCCAGTGGAAAGTCTGTGTTGAGTGAATATCTCTCACTAAGAATCACTTTTTGGACTCTAAAGTGCATTTGAGAGCGTTTCTGGCCTTCCAGTGGAAAATCTGTGTTGAGTGAATATCTGCAGTAAGAATCACTTTTTTGGACTCTGAAAGTGCATTTGACAATGTTTCTGGCCTTCGAGTGTAAACTTTGTGTTGAGTGAATAACTGCGCTGAGAATCACGTTTTGGACTCTGAAAGTGCATTTGAGAGCGTTTCTGGCCTTTTTGTGGAAACTTTCTGTTGAGTGAATATCTGCACTAAGAATCACTTTTTGGTCTCAGAAAGTTTATTTGAGAGCGTTTCTGGCCTTCCAGTGGAAACTCTGTGTTGAGTGAATATCTGCAGTAAGAATCACTTTTTGGACTCTGAAAGTTTATTTGAGAGCGTTTCTGGCCTTCCAGTGGAAACTCTGTGTTGAGTGAATATCTGCACGAAGAATCACTTTTAGGACTCTGAAAGTGCATTTGAGAGCGTTTCTGGCCTTCCAGTGGAAACTCTGTGTTGAGTGAATATCTGCAGTAAGAATCACTTTTTGGACTCTGAAAGTTCATTTGAGAGCTTTTTGGCCATCTAGTGGAAACTCTGTGTTGAGTAAATATCTGCACTAAGAATCACTTTTTTGGACTCCCAAAGTGCATTTGAGAGCGTTTCTGGCCTTTCAATGGAAAATCTGTGTGGAGTGAATATCTGCACTAAGAATCACTTTTTTGGACTCCGAAAGTTCATTTGAGAGCGTTACTGGCCTTCCAGTGTAAACTCTGTGTTGAGTGAATATCTGCACTAAGAATCACTTTTTTGGACTCTGAAAGTGCATTTGAGAGCGTTTCTGGCCTTCCAGTGGAAACTCTGTGTTGAGTGAATATCTGCAGTAAGAATCACTTTTTGGACTCTGAAAGTGCATTTGAGAGCGTTTCTGGCCTTCCAGTGGAAACTCTGTGTTGAGTGAATATCTGCACTAAGAATCACTTTTTTGGACTCCGAAAGTTCATTTGAGAGCGTTACTGGCCTTCCATTGTAAACTCTGTGTTGAGTGAATATCTGCACAAAGAATCACTTTTTTGGACTCTGAAAATGCATTTAAGAGCGTTTCTGGTCTTCCAGTGGAAACTCTGTGTTGAGTGAATATCTGCACTAAGAATCACTTTTTGGACTCTGAAAGTGCATTTGAGAGCGTTTCTGGCCTCCCAGTGGAAACTCTGTGTTGAGTGAATATCTGCACTAAGAATCACTTTTTTGGACTCTGAAAGTGCATTTGAGAGCGTTTCTGGCCTTCCAGTGGAAACTCTGTGTTGAGTGAAAATCTGCAGTAAGAATCACTTTTTGGACTCCGAAAGTGCATTTGAGAGCGTTTCTGGCCATCTAGTGGAAACTCTGTGTTGAGTAAATATCTCTCACTAAGAATCACTTTTTGGACTCCTAAAGTGCATTTGAGAGCGTTTCTGGCCTTCCAGTGGAAAATCTGTGTTGAGTGAATATCTGCAGTAAGAATCACTTTTTTGCACTCTGAAAGTGCTTTTGACAGCGTTTCTGGCCATCTTGTGTAAACTCTGTGTTGAGTGAATAACTGCGCTGAGAATCACGTTTTTGTACTCTGAAAGTGCATCTGAGAGCGTTTCTGGCCTATCAGTGGAAACTCTGTGTTGAGTGAATATCTGCACTAAGAATCACTGTTTTGGACTCAGAAGTGCTTCTGAGAGAGTTTCTGGCCTTCTCCTAAAAACTCTGTGTTGAGTGAATATCTGCACTAACAATCACTTTTTTTGGGTCTGAAAATGCATTTCAGAGCGTTTCTGGCCTTTTAGTGGAAACTCTCTGTTGAGTAAATATATGCACTAAGAATCACTTTTTTGGACTCAGAAAGTGCATTTGAGAGCGTTTCTGGCCTTCCAGTGGAAACTCTGTGTTGAGTGAATATCTGCAGTAAGAATCACTTTTTTGGACTCTGAAAGTGCATTTGAGAGCGTTTCTGGCCTTCCAGTGGAAACTCTGTGTTGAGTGAATATCTGCACTAAGAATCACTTTTTTGGACTCCGAAAGTTCATTTGAGAGCGTTACTGGCCTTCCATTGTAAACTCTGTGTTGAGTGAATATCTGCACAAAGAATCACTTTTTTGGACTCTGAAAATGCATTTAAGAGCGTTTCTGGTCTCCCAGTGGAAACTCTGTGTTGAGTGAATATCTGCACTAAGAATCACTTTTTTGGACTCTGAAAGTGCATTTGAGAGCGTTTCTGGCCTTCCAGTGGAAACTCTGTGTTGAGTGAATATCTGCAGTAAGAATCACTTTTTTGGACTCCGAAAGTGCATTTGAGAGCGTTTCTGGCCATCTAGTGGAAACTCTGTGTTGAGTGAATACCTGCACTAAGAATCAATGTTTTGGACTCAGAAGTGCTTCTGAGAGAGTTTCTGGCCTTCTCCTAAAAACTCTGTGTTGAGTGAATATCTGCACTAACAATCACTTTTTTTGGGTCTGAAAATGCATTTGAGAGCGTTTCTGGCCATCTAGTGGAAACTCTGTGTTGAGTGAATATCTGCACTAAGAATCACTTTTTTGGATTCCGAAAGTTCATTAGAGAGCGTTACTGGCCTTCCAGTGGAAACTCTGTGTTGAGTGAATATGTGCACGAAGAATCAATTTTTTGGACTCTGAAAATGCATTCGCGAGCATTTCTGGCCTTCCATTGGAAACTCTGTGTTGAGTGAATATCTGCACTAAGAATCACTTTTTTGGACTCTGAAAGTGCATTTTAGAGCGTTTCTGGCCTTCCAGTGGAAACTCTGTGTTGAGTGAATATATGCAGTAAGAATCACTTTTTTGGACTCTGAAAGTGCATTTGAGAGCGTTTCTGGCCTTCCAGTGGAAACTCTGTGTTGAGTGAATATCTGCAGTAAGAATCAGTTTTTGGACTCCGAAAGTGCATTTGAGAGCGTTTCTGGCCTTCCAGTGGAAAGTCTGTGTTGAGTGAATATCTCTCACTAAGAATCACTTTTTTGGACTCCTAAAGTGCATTTGAGAGCGTTTCTGGCCTTCCAGTGGAAAATCTGTGTTGAGTGAATATCTGCAGTAAGAATCACTTTTTTGGACTCTGAAAGTGCATTTGACAATGTTTCTGGCCATCGAGTGTAAACTTTGTGTTGAGTGAATAACTGCGCTGAGAATCACGTTTTTGGACTCTGAAAGTGCATTTGAGAGCGTTTCTGCCCTTTTTGTGGAAACTTTCTGTTGAGTGAATATCTGCACTAAGAATCACTTTTTTGGTCTCAGAAAGTTTATTTGAGAGCGTTTCTGGCCTTCCAGTGGAAACTCTGTGTTGAGTGAATATCTGCAGTAAGAATCACTTTTTTGGACTCCGAAAGTTTATTTGAGAGCGTTACTGGCCTTCCAGTGGAAACTCTGTGTTGAGTGAATATCTGCACGAAGAATCACTTTTTAGGACTCTGAAAATGCATTTCAGAGCGTTTCTGGTCTTCCAGTGGAAACTCTGTGTTGAGTGAATATCTGCACTAAGAATCACTTTTTTGGACTCTGAAAGTGCATTTGAGAGCGTTTCTGGCCTTCCAGTGGAAACTCTGTGTTGAGTGAATATCTGCAGTAAGAATCACTTTTTTGGACTCCGAAAGTTCATTTGAGAGCTTTTTTGGCCATCTAGTGGAAACTCTGTGTTGAGTAAATATCTCTCACTAAGAATCACTTTTTTGGACTCCCAAAGTGCATTTGAGAGCGTTTCTGGCCTTTCAATGGAAAATCTGTGTGGAGTGAATATCTGCACTAAGAATCACTTTTTTGGACTCCGAAAGTTCATTTGAGAGCGTTACTGGCCTTCCAGTGTAAACTCTGTGTTGAGTGAATATCTGCACTAAGAATCACTTTTTGGACTCTGAAAGTGCATTTGAGAGCGTTTCTGGCCTTCCAGTGGAAACTCTGTGTTGAGTGAATATCTGCAGTAAGAATCACTTTTTGGACTCTGAAAGTGCATTTGAGAGCGTTTCTGGCCTTCCAGTGGAAACTCTGTGTTGAGTGAATATCTGCACTAAGAATCACTTTTTGGACTCCGAAAGTTCATTTGAGAGCGTTACTGGCCTTCCATTGTAAACTCTGTGTTGAGTGAATATCTGCACAAAGAATCACTTTTTTGGACTCTGAAAATGCATTTAAGAGCGTTTCTGGTCTCCCAGTGGAAACTCTGTGTTGAGTGAATATCTGCACTAAGAATCACTTTTTTGGACTCTGAAAGTGCATTTGAGAGCGTTTCTGGCCTTCCAGTGGAAACTCTGTGTTGAGTGAATATCTGCAGTAAGAATCACTTTTTGGACTCCGAAAGTGCATTTGAGAGCGTTTCTGGCCATCTAGTGGAAACTCTGTGTTGAGTAAATATCTCTCACTAAGAATCACTTTTTTGGACTCCTAAAGTGCATTTGAGAGCGTTTCTGGCCTTCCAGTGGAAAATCTCTGTTGAGTGAATATCAGCACTAAGAATCACTTATTTGGACTCCGAAAGTGCATTTGAGAGCGTTTCTGGCCATCTAGTGGAAACTCTGTTTTGAGTAAATATCTCTCACTAAGAATCACTTTTTTGGACTCCTAAAGTGCATTTGAGAGCGTTTCTGGCCTTCCAGTGGAAACTCTGTGTTGAGTGAATATCTGCACTAAGAATCACTGTTTTGGACTCAGAATGTGCTTCTGAGAGAGTTTCTGGCCTTCTCCTAGAAACTCTGTGTTGAGTGAATATCTGCACTAAGAATCACTTTTTTGGACTCTGAAAGTGCATTTGAGAGCGTTTCTGGTCTTCCAGTGGAAACTCTGTGTTGAGTGAATATCTGCAGTAAGAATCACTTTTTTGGACTCCTAAAGTGCATTTGAGAGCGTTTCTGGCCATCTAGTGTAAACTCTGTGTTGAGTGAATAACTGCGCTGAGAATCACGTTTTTGGACTCTGAAAGTGCATTTGAGTTCGTTTCTGGATATATTGTGGAAACTTTCTGTTGAGTGAATATCTGCACTAAGAATCACTTTTTTGGACTCAGAAAGTGCATTTGAGAGCGTTTCTGGCCTTCCAGTGGAAACTCTGTGTTGAGTGAATATCTGCACTAAGACTCACTTTTTTGCACTCCGAAAGTTCATTTGAGAGCGTTACTGGCCTTCCAGTGGAAACTCTGTGTTGAGTGAATATCTGCACAAAGAATCACTTTTTTGGACTCCTAAAGTGCATTTGAGAGCGTTTCTGGCCTATCAGTGGAAACTCTGTGTTGAGTGAATATCTGCACTAAGAATCACTTTTTTTGACTCCGAAAGTGCATTTGAGAGCGTTTCTGGCCATCTAGTGTAAACTCTGTGTTGAGTGAATATCTGCACAAAGAATCACTTTTTTGGACTCCGAAAGTTCATTTGAGAGCGTTTCTGGCCTTCCAGTGGAAACTCTGTGTTGAGTGAATACCTGCACTAAGAATCACTGTTTTGGACTCAGAAAGTGCTTCTGAGAGAGTTTCTGGCCATCTCCAGGAAACTCTGTGTTGAGTGAATATCTGCACTAAGAATCACTTTTTTTACTCCGAAAGTTCATTTGAGAGGGTTACTGGTCTTCCAGTGGAAACTCTGTGTTGAGAGAATATCTGCAGTAAGAATCACTTTTTTGTACTCTGAAAGCGCATTTGACTATGTTTCTGGCCATCGAGTGTAAACTTTGTGTTGAGTGAATAACTGCGCTGAGAATCACGTTTTTGGACTCTGAAAGTGCATTTGAGAGCGTTTCTGGCCTTCCAGTGGAAACTCTGTGTTGAGTGAATATCTGCACTAAGAATCACTTTTTTGGACTCCGAAAGTTCATTTGAGAGCGTTACTGGCCTTCCAGTGTAAACTCTGTGTTGAGTGAATATCTGCACAAAGAATCACTTTTTTGGACTCTGAAAATGCATTTAAGAGCGTTTCTGGCCTCCCAGTGGAAACTCTGTGTTGAGTGAATATCTGCACTAAGAATCACTTTTTTGGACTCTGAAAGTGCATTTGAGAGCGTTTCTGGCCTTCCAGTGGAAACTCTGTGTTGAGTGAAAATCTGCATTAAGAATCACTTTTTTGGACTCCGAAAGTGCATTTGAGAGCGTTTCTGGCCATCTAGTGGAAACTCTGTGTTGAGTAAATATCTCTCACTAAGAATCACTTTTTTGGACTCCTAAAGTGCATTTGAGAGCGTTTCTGGCCTTCCAGTGGAAAATCTGTGTTGAGTGAATATCTGCAGTAAGAATCACTTTTTTGCACTCTGAAAGTGCTTTTGACAGCGTTTCTGGCCATCTTGTGTAAACTCTGTGTTGAGTGAATAACTGCGCTGAGAATCACGTTTTTGTACTCTGAAAGTGCATCTGAGAGCGTTTCTGGCCTATCAGTGGAAACTCTGTGTTGAGTGAATATCTGCACTAAGAATCACTGTTTTGGACTCAGAAGTGCTTCTGAGAGAGTTTCTGGCCTTCTCCTAAAAACTCTGTGTTGAGTGAATATCTGCACTAACAATCACTTTTTTTGGGTCTGAAAATGCATTTCAGAGCGTTTCTGGCCTTTTAGTGGAAACTCTCTGTTGAGTAAATATATGCACTAAGAATCACTTTTTTGGACTCAGAAAGTGCATTTGAGAGCGTTTCTGGCCTTCCAGTGGAAACTCTGTGTTGAGTGAATATCTGCAGTAAGAATCACTTTTTTGGATTCCGAAAGTTCATTTGAGAGCGTTTCTGGCCATCTAGTGGAAACTCTGTGTTGAGTAAATATCTCTCACTAAGAATCACTTTTTTGGACTCCTAAAGTGCATTTGAGAGCGTTTCTGGCCTTCCAGTGGAAAATCTGTGTTGAGTGAATATCTGCAGTAAGAATCACTTTTTTGTACTCTGAAAGTGCATCTGAGAGCGTTTCTGGCCTATCAGTGGAAACTCTGTGTTGAGTGAATATCTGCACTAACAATCACTTTTTTTGGGTCTGAAAATGCATTTCAGAGCGTTTCTGGCCTTTTAGTGGAAACTCTCTGTTGAGTGAATATCAGCATTAAGAATCACTTATTTGGACTCCGAAAGTGCATTTGAGAGCGTTTCTGGCCATCTAGTGGAAACTCTGTTTTGAGTAAATATCTCTCACTAAGAATCACTTTTTTGGACTCCTAAAGTGCATTTGAGAGCGTTTCTGGACTTCCAGTGGAAACTCTGTGTTGAGTGAATATCTGCACTAAGAATCACTGTTTTGGACTCAGAAAGTGCTTCTGAGAGAGTTTCTGGCCTTCTCCAGGAAACTCTGTGTTGAGTGAATATCTGCACTAAGAATCACTTTTTTTTACTCCGAAAGTTCATTTGAGAGGGTTACTGGTCTTCCAGTGTAAACTCTGTGTTGAGAGAATATCTGCAGTAAGAATCACTTTTTTGTACTCTGAAAGTGCATTTGACTATGTTTCTGGCCATCGAGTGTAAACTTTGTGTTGAGTGAATAACTGCGCGGAGAATCACGTTTTTGGACTCTGAAAGTGCATTTGAGAGCGTTTCTGGCCTTCCAGTGGAAACTCTGTGTTGAGTGAATATCTGCACTAAGAATCACTTTTTTGGACTCCGAAAGTTCATTTGAGAGCGTTACTGGCCTTCCAGTGGAAACTCTGTGTTGAGTGAATATCTGCAGTAAGAATCACTTTTTTGGACTCCGAAAGTGCATTTGAGAGCGTTTCTGGCCTTCCAGTGGAAAATCTGTGTTGAGTGAATATCTGCAGAAAGAATCACTTTTTTCTCAGACAGTTTATTTGAGAGCGTTTCTGACCTTCCAGTGGAAAATCTGTGTTGAGTAAATATCTGCACTAAGAATCACTTTTTTGGACTCCGAAAATGCATTTGAGAGCGTTTCTGGCCTGCCAGTGGAAACTCTGTGTTGAGTGAATATCTGCACTAAGAATCACTTTTTGGACTCTGAAAGTGCATTTGAGAGCGTTTCTGGCCTTCCAGTGGAAACTCTGTGTTGAGTGAATATCTGCAGTAAGAATCACTTTTTGGACTCCGAAAGTGCATTTGAGAGCGTTTCTGGCCATCTAGTGGAAACTCTGTGTTGAGTAAATATCTCTCACTAAGAATCACTTTTTTGGACTCCTAAAGTGCATTTGAGAGCGTTTCTGGCCTTCCAGTGGAAAATCTGTGTTGAGTGAATATCTGCAGTAAGAATCACTTTTTTGCACTCTGAAAGTGCTTTTGACAGCGTTTCTGGCCATCTTGTGTAAACTCTGTGTTGGATGAATAACTGCGCTGAGAATCACGTTTTTGTACTCTGAAAGTGCATCTGAGAGCGTTTCTGGCCTATCAGTGAAAACTCTGTGTTGAGTGAATATCTGCACTAACAATCACTTTTTTTGGGTCTGAAAATGCATTTCAGAGCGTTTCTGGCCTTTTAGTGGAAACTCTCTGTTGAGTGAATATCAGCACTAAGAATCACTTATTTGGACTCCGAAAGTGCATTTGAGAGCGTTTCTGGCCATCTAGTGGAAACTCTGTTTTGAGTAAATATCTCTCACTAAGAATCACTTTTTTGGACTCCTAAAGTGCATTTGAGAGCGTTTCTGGACTTCCAGTGGAAACTCTGTGTTGAGTGAATATCTGCACTAAGAATCACTGTTTTGGACTCAGAAAGTGCTTCTGAGAGAGTTTCTGGCCTTCTCCAGGAAACTCTGTGTTGAGTGAATATCTGCACTAAGAATCACTTTTTTTTACTCCGAAAGTTCATTTGAGAGGGTTACTGGTCTTCCAGTGTAAACTCTGTGTTGAGAGAATATCTGCAGTAAGAATCACTTTTTTGTACTCTGAAAGTGCATTTGACTATGTTTCTGGCCATCGAGTGTAAACTTTGTGTTGAGTGAATAACTGCGCGGAGAATCACGTTTTTGGACTCTGAAAGTGCATTTGAGAGCGTTTCTGGCCTTCCAGTGGAAACTCTGTGTTGAGTGAATATCTGCACTAAGAATCACTTTTTTGGACTCCGAAAGTTTATTTGAGAGCGTTGCTGGCCTTCCAGTGGAAACTCTGTGTTGAGTGAATATCTGCAGTAAGAATCACTTTTTTGGACTCCGAAAGTGCATTTGAGAGCGTTTCTGGCCTTCCAGTGGAAAATCTGTGTTGAGTGAATATCTGCAGAAGGAATCACTTTTTTCTCAGACAGTTTATTTGAGAGCGTTTCTGACCTTCCAGTGGAAAATCTGTGTTGAGTAAATATCTGCACTAAGAATCACTTTTTTGGACTCTGAAAATGCATTTAAGAGCGTTTCTGGCCTCCCAGTGGAAACTCTGTGTTGAGTGAATATCTGCACTAAGAATCACTGTTTTGGACTCAGAAGTGCTTTTGAGAGAGTTTCTGGCCTTCTCCTAAAAACTCTGTGTTGAGTGAATAACTGCGCGGAGAATCACGTTTTTGGACTCTGAAAGTGCATTTGAGAGCGTTTCTGGCCATCTAGTGGAAACTCTGTTTTGAGTAAATATCTCTCACTAAGAATCACTTTTTTGGACTCCTAAAGTGCATTTGAGAGCGTTTCTGGCCTTCCAGTGGAAACTCTGTGTTGAGTGAATATCTGCACTAAGAATCACTGTTTTGGACTCAGAAAGTGCTTCTGAGAGAGTTTCTGGCCTTCTCCTAGAAACTCTGTGTTGAGTGAATATCTGCACTAAGAATCACTTTTTTGGACTCTGAAAGTGCATTTGAGAGCGTTTCTGGTCTTCCAGTGGAAACTCTGTGTTGAGTGAATATCTGCAGTAAGAATCACTTTTTTGGACTCTGAAAGTGCATTTGAGATCGTTTCTGGATATATTGTGGAAACTTTCTCTTGAGTGAATATCTGCACAAAGAATCACTTTGTTGGACTCTGAAAATGCATTTGAGAGCGATTCTGGCCATCTAGTGGAAACTCTGTGTTGGGTAAATATCTCTCACTAAGAATCACTTTTTTGGACTATGAAAATGCATTTGAGAGCGTTTCTGGCCTTCCAGTGGAAACTCTGTGTTGAGTGAATATCTGCACTAAGAATCATTGTTTTGGACTCAGAAAGTGCTTTTGAGAGAGTTTCTGGCCTTCTCCTGGAAACTCTGTGTTGAGTGAATATCTGCACTAACAATCACTTTTTTGGACTCCGAAAGTGCATTTGAGAGCGTTTCTGGCCTTCCAGTGGAAACTCTGTGTTGAGTGAATATCTGCACTAAGACTCACTTTTTTTCACTCCGAAAGTTCATTTGAGAGCGTTACTGGCCTTCCAGTGGAAACTCTGTGTTGAGTGAATATCTGCACAAAGAATCACTTTTTGGACTCCGAAAGTGCATTTGGGAGCGTTTCTGGCCTATCAGTGGAAACTCTGTGTTGAGTGAATATCTGCACTAAGAATCACTTTTTTGACTCCGAAAGTGCATTTGAGAGCGTTTCTGGCCATCTAGTGTAAACTCTGTGTTGAGTGAATATCTGCACAAAGAATCACTTTTTTGGACTCCGAAAGTTCATTTGAGAGCGTTTCTGGCCTTCCAGTGGAAACTCTGTGTTGAGTGAATATCTGCACTAAGAATCACTGTTTTGGACTCTGAAAGTGCATCTGAGAGAGTTGAATATCTGCACTAAGAATCACTTTTTTGGACTCCGAAAGTTCATTTGAGAGGGTTACTGGTCTTCCAGTGGAAACTCTGTGTTGAGAGAATATCTGCAGTAAGAATCACTTTTTTGTAGTCTGAAAGTGCATTTGACTATGTTTCTGGCCATCGAGTGTAAACTCTGTGTTGAGTGAATGACTGCACTGAGAATCACGTTTTGGACTCTGAAAGTGCATTTGAGAGCGTTTCTGGCCTTCCAGTGGAAACTCTGTGTTGAGTGAATATCTGCACTAAGAATCACTTTTTGGACTCTGAAAGTTCATTTGAGAGCGTTACTGGCTTTCCAGTGTAAACTCTGTGTTGAGTGAATATCTGCACAAAGAATCACTTTTTTGGACTCCGAAAGTGCATTTGAGAGCGTTTCTGGCCTTCCAGTGGAAAATCTGTGTTGAGTGAATATCTGCAGAAAGAATCACTTTTTTCTCAGACAGTTTATTTGAGAGCGTTTCTGACCTTCCAGTGGAAAATCTGTGTTGAGTAAATATCTGCACTAAGAATCACTTTTTTGGACTCCGAAAATGCATTTGAGAGCGTTTCTGGCCTGCCAGTGGAAACTCTGTGTTGAGTGAATATCTGCACTAAGAATCACTTTTTTGGACTCTGAAAGTGCATTTGAGAGCGTTTCTGGCCTTCCAGTGGAAACTCTGTGTTGAGTGAATATCTGCAGTAAGAATCACTTTTTGGACTCCGAAAGTGCATTTGAGAGCGTTTCTGGCCATCTAGTGGAAACTCTGTGTTGAGTAAATATCTCTCACTAAGAATCACTTTTTTGAACTCCTAAAGTGCATTTGAGAGCGTTTCTGGCCTTCCAGTGGAAAATCTGTGTTGAGTGAATATCTGCAGTAAGAATCACTTTTTTGCACTCTGAAAGTGCTTTTGACAGCGTTTCTGGCCATCTTGTGTAAACTCTGTGTTGGATGAATAACTGCGCTGAGAATCACGTTTTGTACTCTGAAAGTGCATCTGAGAGCGTTTCTGGCCTATCAGTGAAAACTCTGTGTTGAGTGAATATCTGCACTAACAATCACTTTTTTTGGGTCTGAAAATGCATTTCAGAGCGTTTCTGGCCTTTTAGTGGAAACTCTCTGTTGAGTGAATATCAGCACTAAGAATCACTTATTTGGACTCCGAAAGTGCATTTGAGAGCGTTTCTGGCCATCTAGTGGAAACTCTGTTTTGAGTAAATATCTCTCACTAAGAATCACTTTTTTGGACTCCTAAAGTGCATTTGAGAGCGTTTCTGGACTTCCAGTGGAAACTCTGTGTTGAGTGAATATCTGCACTAAGAATCACTGTTTTGGACTCAGAAAGTGCTTCTGAGAGAGTTTCTGGCCTTCTCCAGGAAACTCTGTGTTGAGTGAATATCTGCACTAAGAATCACTTTTTTTTACTCCGAAAGTTCATTTGAGAGGGTTACTGGTCTTCCAGTGTAAACTCTGTGTTGAGAGAATATCTGCAGTAAGAATCACTTTTTTGTACTCTGAAAGTGCATTTGACTATGTTTCTGGCCATCGAGTGTAAACTTTGTGTTGAGTGAATAACTGCGCGGAGAATCACGTTTTTGGACTCTGAAAGTGCATTTGAGAGCGTTTCTGGCCTTCCAGTGGAAACTCTGTGTTGAGTGAATATCTGCACTAAGAATCACTTTTTTGGACTCCGAAAGTTCATTTGAGAGCGTTGCTGGCCTTCCAGTGGAAACTCTGTGTTGAGTGAATATCTGCAGTAAGAATCACTTTTTTGGACTCCGAAAGTGCATTTGAGAGCGTTTCTGGCCTTCCAGTGGAAAATCTGTGTTGAGTGAATATCTGCAGAAGGAATCACTTTTTTCTCAGACAGTTTATTTGAGAGCGTTTCTGACCTTCCAGTGGAAAATCTGTGTTGAGTAAATATCTGCACTAAGAATCACTTTTTTGGACTCTGAAAATGCATTTAAGAGCGTTTCTGGCCTCCCAGTGGAAACTCTGTGTTGAGTGAATATCTGCACTAAGAATCACTGTTTTGGACTCAGAAGTGCTTTTGAGAGAGTTTCTGGCCTTCTCCTAAAAACTCTGTGTTGAGTGAATAACTGCACGGAGAATCACGTTTTGGACTCTGAAAGTGCATTTGAGAGCGTTTCTGGCCATCTAGTGGAAACTCTGTTTTGAGTAAATATCTCTCACTAAGAATCACTTTTTTGGACTCCTAAAGTGCATTTGAGAGCGTTTCTGGCCTTCCAGTGGAAACTCTGTGTTGAGTGAATATCTGCACTAAGAATCACTGTTTTGGACTCAGAAAGTGCTTCTGAGAGAGTTTCTGGCCTTCTCCTAGAAACTCTGTGTTGAGTGAATATCTGCACTAAGAATCACTTTTTTGGACTCTGAAAGTGCATTTGAGAGCGTTTCTGGTCTTCCAGTGGAAACTCTGTGTTGAGTGAATATCTGCAGTAAGAATCACTTTTTTGGACTCTGAAAGTGCATTTGAGATCGTTTCTGGATATATTGTGGAAACTTTCTCTTGAGTGAATATCTGCACAAAGAATCACTTTGTTGGACTCTGAAAATGCATTTGAGAGCGATTCTGGCCATCTAGTGGAAACTCTGTGTTGGGTAAATATCTCTCACTAAGAATCACTTTTTTGGACTATGAAAATGCATTTGAGAGCGTTTCTGGCCTTCCAGTGGAAACTCTGTGTTGAGTGAATATCTGCACTAAGAATCATTGTTTTGGACTCAGAAAGTGCTTTTGAGAGAGTTTCTGGCCTTCTCCTGGAAACTCTGTGTTGAGTGAATATCTGCACTAACAATCACTTTTTGGACTCTGAAAAGTGCATTTGAGAGCGTTTCTGGCCTTCCAGTGGAAACTGTGTTGAGTGAATATCTGCACTAAGAATCACTTTTTTGGACTCCGAAAGTTCATTTGAGAGCGTTACTGGCCTTCCAGTGGAAACTCTGTGTTGAGTGAATATCTGCACAAAGAATCACTTTTTTGGACTCCTAAAGTGCATTTGGGAGCGTTTCTGGCCTATCAGTGGAAACTCTGTGTTGAGTGAATATCTGCACTAAGAATCACTTTTTTTGACTCCGAAAGTGCATTTGAGAGCGTTTCTGGCCATCTAGTGTAAACTCTGTGTTGAGTGAATATCTGCACAAAGAATCACTTTTTTGGACTCCGAAAGTTCATTTGAGAGCGTTTCTGGCCTTCCAGTGGAAACTCTGTGTTGAGTGAATATCTGCACTAAGAATCACTGTTTTGGACTCAGAAAGTGCTTCTGAGAGAGTTTCTGGCCTTCTCCAGGAAACTCTGTGTTGAGTGAATATCTGCACTAAGAATCACTTTTTTTTACTCCGAAAGTTCATTTGAGAGGGTTACTGGTCTTCCAGTGGAAACTCTGTGTTGAGAGAATATCTGCAGTAAGAATCACTTTTTTGTAGTCTGAAAGTGCATTTGACTATGTTTCTGGCCATCGAGTGTAAACTTTGTGTTGAGTGAATGACTGCGCTGAGAATCACGTTTTGGACTCTGAAAGTGCATTTGAGAGCGTTTCTGGCCTTCCAGTGGAAACTCTGTGTTGAGTGAATATCTGCACTAAGAATCACTTTTTTGGACTCCGAAAGTTCATTTGAGAGCGTTACTGGCTTTCCAGTGTAAACTCTGTGTTGAGTGAATATCTGCACAAAGAATCACTTTTTTGGACTCTGAAAATGCATTTAAGAGCGTTTCTGGCCTCCCAGTGGAAACTCTGTGTTGAGTGAATATCTGCACTAAGAATCACTTTTTTGGACTCTGAAAGTGCATTTGAGAGCGTTTCTGGCCATCTAGTGGAAACTCTGTGTTGAGTGAATATCTGCAGTAAGAATCACTTTTTTGGACTCCGAAATTGCATTTGAGAGAGTTTCTGGCCATCTAGTGGAAACTCTGTGTTGAGTAAATATCTCTCACTAAGAATCACTTTTTTGGACTCAGAAAGTGCATTTGAGAGCGTTTCTGGCCATCTAGTGGAAACTCTGTGTTGAGTGAATATCTGCACTAAGAATCACTTTTTGGATTCCAAAGTTCATTTGAGAGCGTTACTGGCCTTCCAGTGGAAACTCTGTGTTGAGTGAATATCTGCACTAACAATCACTTTTTTGGGGTCTGAAAATGCATTTCAGAGCGTTTCTGGCCTTTTAGTGGAAACTCTCTGTTGAGTAAATATATGCACTAAGAATCATTGTTTTGGACTCTGAAAGTGCTTCAGAGAGAGTTTCTGGCCTTCTCCTGGAAACTCTGTGTTGAGTGAATATCTGCACAAAGAATCACTTTTTTGGACTCTGAAAATGCATTTGAGAGTGTTTCTGGTCTTCCAGTGGAAACTTTGTGTTGAGTGAATATCTGCACTAAGAATCACTGTTTTGGACTCAGAAGTGCTTCTGAGAGAGTTTCTGGCCTTCTCCTGGAAACTCTGTGTTGAGTGAATATCTGCACTAACAATCACTTTTTTGGACTCTGAAAGTGCATTTGAGAGCGTTTATGGTCTTCCAGTGAAAACTCTGTGTTGAGTGAATATCTGCACGAAGAATCAGTTTTTTGGACTCAGAAGGTGCATTTGAGAGCGTTTCTGGCCTTCCAGTGGAAACTCTGTGTTGAGTGAATATCTGCACTAAGAATCACTTTTTTGCACTCCGAAAGTTCATTTGAGAACGTTACTGGCCTTCCAGTGGAAACTCTGTGTTGAGTGAATATCTGCACGAAGAATCAATTTTTTGGACTCTGAAAATGCATTTGAGAGCGTTTCTGGCCTTCCAGTGGAAACTCTGTGTTGAGTGAATATCTGCACTAAGAATCACTGTTTTGGACTCAGAGAGTGCTTTTGAGAGAGTTTCTGGCCTTCTCCTGGAAACTCTGTGTTGAGTGAATATCTGCACGAAGAATCACTTTTTTGGGCTCCGAAAGTGCATTTGAGAGCGTTTCTGGCCTTCTCCTGGAAACTCTGTGTTGAGTGAATATTTGCACTAACAATCACTTTTTTGGACTCTGAAAGTGCATTTGACTAGTTTCTGGTCTCCCAGTGAAAACTCTGTGTTGAGTGAATATCTGCACTAGAATCACGTTTTTGGACTCTGAAAGTGCATTTGAGAGCGTTTCTGGCCTTCCAGTGGAAACTCTGTGTTGAGTGAATATCTGCACTAAGAATCACTTTTTGGCCTCCAAAAGTTCATTTGAGAGCGTTTCTGGCCTTCCAGTGGAAACTCTGTGTTGAGTGAATATCTGCACTAAGAATCACTTTTTGACTCCGAAAGTTCATTTGAGAGCGTTTCTGGCCTTCCAGTGGAAAATCTGTGTTGAGTGAATATCTGCAGAAAGAATCACTTTTTTTCTCAGACAGTTTATTTGAGAGCGTTTCTGACCTTCCAGTGGAAAATCTGTGTTGAGTAAATATCTGCACTAAGAATCACTTTTTTGGACTCCGAAAATGCATTTGAGAGCGTTTCTGGCCTGCCAGTGGAAACTCTGTGTTGAGTGAATATCTGCACTAAGAATCACTTTTTTGGACTCTGAAAGTGCATTTGAGAGCGTTTCTGGCCTTCCAGTGGAAACTCTGTGTTGAGTGAATATCTGCAGTAAGAATCACTTTTTTGGACTCCGAAAGTGCATTTGAGAGCGTTTCTGGCCATCTAGTGGAAACTCTGTGTTGAGTAAATATCTCTCACTAAGAATCACTTTTTTGGACTCCTAAAGTGCATTTGAGAGCGTTTCTGGCCTTCCAGTGGAAAATCTGTGTTGAGTGAATATCTGCAGTAAGAATCACTTTTTTGCACTCTGAAAGTGCTTTTGACAGCGTTTCTGGCCATCTTGTGTAAACTCTGTGTTGGATGAATAACTGCGCTGAGAATCACGTTTTTGTACTCTGAAAGTGCATCTGAGAGCGTTTCTGGCCTATCAGTGGAAACTCTGTGTTGAGTGAATATCTGCACTAACAATCACTTTTTTTGGGTCTGAAAATGCATTTCAGAGCGTTTCTGGCCTTTTAGTGGAAACTCTCTGTTGAGTGAATATCAGCACTAAGAATCACTTATTTGGACTCCGAAAGTGCATTTGAGAGCGTTTCTGGCCATCTAGTGGAAACTCTGTTTTGAGTAAATATCTCTCACTAAGAATCACTTTTTTGGACTCCTAAAGTGCATTTGAGAGCGTTTCTGGACTTCCAGTGGAAACTCTGTGTTGAGTGAATATCTGCACTAAGAATCACTGTTTTGGACTCAGAAAGTGCTTCTGAGAGAGTTTCTGGCCTTCTCAGGAAACTCTGTGTTGAGTGAATATCTGCACTAAGAATCACTTTTTTACTCCGAAAGTTCATTTGAGAGGGTTACTGGTCTTCCAGTGTAAACTCTGTGTTGAGAGAATATCTGCAGAATCAAGAAAGTCATTTGACTTTTTCTGTACTCTGAAATAACTGTGCATTTGACTCTGAAAGTGTTTGAGAGCTGGCCTTCCAGTGTAAACTCTGTGTTGAGTGAATATCTGCACTAAGAATCACGTTTTTGGACTCTGAAAGTGCATTTGAGAGCGTTTCTGGCCTTCCAGTGGAAACTCTGTGTTGAGTGAATATCTGCAGAAGAATCACTTTTTTGACTCTCAGACAGTTGGAAAATCTGTGTTGAGTGAATATCTGAGAAGGAATCAGTTTTTCTCAGACAGTTTATTTGAGAGCGTTTCTGACCTTCCAGTGGAAAATCTGTGTTGAGTAAATATCTGCACTAAGAATCACTTTTTGGACTCTGAAAATGCATTTAAGAGCGTTTCTGGCCTCCCAGTGGAAACTCTGTGTTGAGTGAATATCTGCACTAAGAATCACTGTTTTGGACTCAGAAGTGCTTTTGAGAGAGTTTCTGGCCTTCTCCTAAAAACTCTGTGTTGAGTGAATAACTGCTTTTTTGGGAGAATCACGTTTTGGACTCTGAAAGTGCATTTGAGAGCGTTTCTGGCCATCTAGTGGAAACTCTGTTTTGAGTAAATATCTCTCACTAAGAATCACTTTTTGGACTCCTAAAGTGCATTTGAGAGCGTTTCTGGCCTTCCAGTGGAAACTCTGTGTTGAGTGAATATCTGCACTAAGAATCACTGTTTTGGACTCAGAAAGTGCTTCTGAGAGAGTTTCTGGCCTTCTCCTAGAAACTCTGTGTTGAGTGAATATCTGCACTAAGAATCACTTTTTGGACTCTGAAAGTGCATTTGAGAGCGTTTCTGGTCTTCCAGTGGAAACTCTGTGTTGAGTGAATATCTGCAGTAAGAATCACTTTTTTGGACTCTGAAAGTGCATTTGAGATCGTTTCTGGATATATTGTGGAAACTTTCTCTTGAGTGAATATCTGCACAAAGAATCACTTTGTTGGACTCTGAAAATGCATTTGAGAGCGATTCTGGCCATCTAGTGGAAACTCTGTGTTGGGTAAATATCTCTCACTAAGAATCACTTTTTTGGACTATGAAAATGCATTTGAGAGCGTTTCTGGCCTTCCAGTGGAAACTCTGTGTTGAGTGAATATCTGCACTAAGAATCATTGTTTTGGACTCAGAAAGTGCTTTTGAGAGAGTTTCTGGCCTTCTCCTGGAAACTCTGTGTTGAGTGAATATCTGCACTAACAATCACTTTTTGGACTCCGAAAATGCATTTGAGAGCGTTTCTGGCCTTCCAGTGGAAACTGTGTTGAGTGAATATCTGCACTAAGACTCACTTTTTTTCACTCCGAAAGTTCATTTGAGAGCGTTTCTGGCCTTCCAGTGGAAACTCTGTGTTGAGTGAATATCTGCACAAAGAATCACTTTTGGACTCTAAAGTGCATTTGAGAGCGTTTCTGGCCTATCAGTGGAAACTCTGTGTTGAGTGAATATCTGCACTAAGAATCACTTTTTTTGACTCCGAAAGTGCATTTGAGAGCGTTTCTGGCCATCTAGTGTAAACTCTGTGTTGAGTGAATATCTGCACAAAGAATCACTTTTTTGGACTCCGAAAGTTCATTTGAGAGCGTTTCTGGCCTTCCAGTGGAAACTCTGTGTTGAGTGAATATCTGCACTAAGAATCACTGTTTTGGACTCAGAAAGTGCTTCTGAGAGAGTTTCTGGCCTTCTCCAGGAAACTCTGTGTTGAGTGAATATCTGCACTAAGAATCACTTTTTTTTACTCCGAAAGTTCATTTGAGAGGGTTACTGGTCTTCCAGTGGAAACTCTGTGTTGAGAGAATATCTGCAGTAAGAATCACTTTTTTGTAGTCTGAAAGTGCATTTGACTATGTTTCTGGCCATCGAGTGTAAACTTTGTGTTGAGTGAATGACTGCGCTGAGAATCACGTTTTTGGACTCTGAAAGTGCATTTGAGAGCGTTTCTGGCCTTCCAGTGGAAACTCTGTGTTGAGTGAATATCTGCACTAAGAATCACTTTTTTGGACTCCGAAAGTTCATTTGAGAGCGTTACTGGCTTTCCAGTGTAAACTCTGTGTTGAGTGAATATCTGCACAAAGAATCACTTTTTGGACTCTGAAAATGCATTTGAGAGCGTTTCTGGCCTCCCAGTGGAAACTCTGTGTTGAGTGAATATCTGCACTAAGAATCACTTTTTTGGACTCTGAAAGTGCATTTGAGAGCGTTTCTGGCCATCTAGTGGAAACTCTGTGTTGAGTGAATATCTGCAGTAAGAATCACTTTTTTGGACTCCGAAATTGCATTTGAGAGAGTTTCTGGCCATCTAGTGGAAACTCTGTGTTGAGTAAATATCTCTCACTAAGAATCACTTTTTTGGACTCAGAAAGTGCATTTGAGAGCGTTTCTGGCCATCTAGTGGAAACTCTGTGTTGAGTGAATATCTGCACTAAGAATCACTTTTTTGGATTCCGAAAGTTCATTTGAGAGCGTTACTGGCCTTCCAGTGGAAACTCTGTGTTGAGTGAATATCTGCACTAACAATCACTTTTTTGGGGTCTGAAAATGCATTTCAGAGCGTTTCTGGCCTTTTAGTGGAAACTCTCTGTTGAGTAAATATATGCACTAAGAATCATTGTTTTGGACTCTGAAAGTGCTTCAGAGAGAGTTTCTGGCCTTCTCCTGGAAACTCTGTGTTGAGTGAATATTTGCACTAACAATCACTTTTTTGGACTCTGAAAGTGCATTTGAGAGCGTTCATGGTCTTCCAGTGAAAACTCTGTGTTGAGTGAATATCTGCACGAAGAATCACTTTTTTGGACTCCGAAAGTGCATTTGAGAGCGTCTCTGGCCTTTTTGTGGAAACTCTGTGTTGAGTGAATATCTGCACTAAGAATCACTTTTTTGGCCTCCAAAAGTGCATTTGAGAGCGTTTCTGGCCTTCCATTGGAAACTCTGTGCTGAGTCAATATCTGCACTAAGACTCACTTTTTTGCACTCCGAAAGTTCATTTGAGAGCGTTACTGGCCTTCCAGTGGAAACTCTGTGTTGAGTGAATATCTGCACAAAGAATCACTTTTTTGGACTCCTAAAGTGCATTTGAGAGCGTTTCTGGCCTATCAGTGGAAACTCTGTGTTGAGTGAATATCTGCACTAAGAATCACTTTTTTTGACTCCGAAAGTGCATTTGAGAGCGTTTCTGGCCATCTAGTGTAAACTCTGTGTTGAGTGAATATCTGCACAAAGAATCACTTTTTGGACTCAAAAAATTCATTTGAGAGCGTTTCTGGCCTTCCAGTGGAAACTCTGTGTTGAGTGAATACCTGCACTAAGAATCACTGTTTTGGACTCAGAAAGTGCTTCTGAGAGAGTTTCTGGCCATCTCCAGGAAACTCTGTGTTGAGTGAATATCTGCACTAAGAATCACTTTTTTTTACTCCGAAAGTTCATTTGAGAGGGTTACTGGTCTTCCAGTGTAAACTCTGTGTTGAGAGAATATCTGCAGTAAGAATCACTTTTTTGTACTCTGAAAGCGCATTTGACTATGTTTCTGGCCATCGAGTGTAAACTTTGTGTTGAGTGAATAACTGCGCTGAGAATCACGTTTTTGGACTCTGAAAGTGCATTTGAGAGCGTTTCTGGCCTTCCAGTGGAAACTCTGTGTTGAGTGAATATCTGCACTAAGAATCACTTTTTTGGACTCCGAAAGTTCATTTGAGAGCGTTACTGGCCTTCCAGTGTAAACTCTGTGTTGAGTGAATATCTGCACAAAGAATCACTTTTTTGGACTCTGAAAATGCATTTAAGAGCGTTTCTGGCCTCCCAGTGGAAACTCTGTGTTGAGTGAATATCTGCACTAAGAATCACTTTTTTGGACTCTGAAAGTGCATTTGAGAGCGTTTCTGGCCTTCCAGTGGAAACTCTGTGTTGAGTGAAAATCTGCAGTAAGAATCACTTTTTTGGACTTCGAAAGTGCATTTGAGAGCGTTTCTGGCCATCTAGTGGAAACTCTGTGTTGAGTAAATATCTCTCACTAAGAATCACTTTTTTGGACTCCTAAAGTGCATTTGAGAGCGTTTCTGGCCTTCCAGTGGAAAATCTGTGTTGAGTGAATATCTGCAGTAAGAATCACTTTTTTGCACTCTGAAAGTGCTTTTGACAGCGTTTCTGGCCAACTTGTGTAAACTCTGTGTTGAGTGAATAACTGCGCTGAGAATCACGTTTTTGTACTCTGAAAGTGCATCTGAGAGCGTTTCTGGCCTATCAGTGGAAACTCTGTGTTGAGTGAATATCTGCACTAAGAATCACTGTTTTGGACTCAGAAGTGCTTCTGAGAGAGTTTCTGGCCTTCTCCTAAAAACTCTGTGTTGAGTGAATATCTGCACTAACAATCACTTTTTTCTGGGTCTGAAAATGCATTTCAGAGCGTTTCTGGCCTTTAGTGGAAACTCTCTGTTGAGTAAATATATGCACTAAGAATCACTTTTTGGACTCAGAAAGTGCATTTGAGAGCGTTTCTGGCCTTCCAGTGGAAACTCTGTGTTGAGTGAATATCTGCAGTAAGAATCACTTTTTTGGATTCCGAAAGTTCATTTGAGAGCGTTTCTGGCCATCTAGTGGAAACTCTGTGTTGAGTAAATATCTCTCACTAAGAATCACTTTTTGGACTCCTAAAGTGCATTTGAGAGCGTTTCTGGCCTTCCAGTGGAAAATCTGTGTTGAGTGAATATCTGCAGTAAGAATCACTTTTTTGCACTCTGAAAGTGCTTTTGACAGCGTTTCTGGCCATCTTGTGTAAACTCTGTGTTGGATGAATAACTGCGCTGAGAATCACGTTTTTGTACTCTGAAAGTGCATCTGAGAGCGTTTCTGGCCTATCAGTGGAAACTCTGTGTTGAGTGAATATCTGCACTAACAATCACTTTTTTGGGTCTGAAAATGCATTTGAGAGCGTTTCTGGCCTTTTAGTGGAAACTCTGTTGAGTGAATATCAGCATTAAGAATCACTTATTTGGACTCCGAAAGTGCATTTGAGAGCGTTTCTGGCCATCTAGTGGAAACTCTGTTTTGAGTAAATATCTCTCACTAAGAATCACTTTTTTGGACTCCTAAAGTGCATTTGAGAGCGTTTCTGGACTTCCAGTGGAAACTCTGTGTTGAGTGAATATCTGCACTAAGAATCACTGTTTTGGACTCAGAAAGTGCTTCTGAGAGAGTTTCTGGCCTTCTCCAGGAAACTCTGTGTTGAGTGAATATCTGCACTAAGAATCACTTTTTTGCTCCGAAAGTTCATTTGAGAGGGTTACTGGTCTTCCAGTGTAAACTCTGTGTTGAGAGAATATCTGCAGTAAGAATCACTTTTTTGTACTCTGAAAGTGCATTTGACTATGTTTCTGGCCATCGAGTGTAAACTTTGTGTTGAGTGAATAACTGCGCTGAGAATCACGTTTTTGGACTCTGAAAGTGCATTTGAGAGCGTTTCTGGCCTTCCAGTGGAAACTCTGTGTTGAGTGAATATCTGCACTAAGAATCACTTTTTTGGACTCTGAAAGTTCATTTGAGAGCGTTACTGGCCTTCCAGTGGAAACTCTGTGTTGAGTGAATATCTGCAGTAAGAATCGCTTTTTTGGACTCCGAAAGTGCATTTGAGAGCGTTTCTGGCCTTCCAGTGGAAAATCTGTGTTGAGTGAATATCTGCAGAAAGAATCACTTTTTTCTCAGACAGTTTATTTGAGAGCGTTTCTGACCTTCCAGTGGAAAATCTGTGTTGAGTAAATATCTGCACTAAGAATCACTTTTTTGGACTCCGAAAATGCATTTGAGAGCGTTTCTGGCCTGCCAGTGGAAACTCTGTGTTGAGTGAATATCTGCACTAAGAATCACTTTTTTGGACTCTGAAAGTGCATTTGAGAGCGTTTCTGGCCTTCCAGTGGAAACTCTGTGTTGAGTGAATATCTGCAGTAAGAATCACTTTGTTGGACTCCAAAGTGCATTTGAGAGCGTTTCTGGCCATCTAGTGGAAACTCTGTGTTGAGTAAATATCTCTCACTAAGAATCACTTTTGGACTCCTAAAGTGCATTTGAGAGCGTTTCTGGCCTTCCAGTGGAAAATCTGTGTTGAGTGAATATCTGCAGTAAGAATCACTTTTTTGCACTCTGAAAGTGCTTTTGACAGCGTTTCTGGCCATCTTGTGTAAACTCTGTGTTGGATGAATAACTGCGCTGAGAATCACGTTTTTGTACTCTGAAAGTGCATCTGAGAGCGTTTCTGGCCTATCAGTGGAAACTCTGTGTTGAGTGAATATCTGCACTAACAATCACTTTTTTTGGTCTGAAAATGCATTTCAGAGCGTTTCTGGCCTTTTAGTGGAAACTCTCTGTTGAGTGAATATCAGCACTAAGAATCACTTATTTGGACTCCGAAAGTGCATTTGAGAGCGTTTCTGGCCATCTAGTGGAAACTCTGTTTTGAGTAAATATCTCTCACTAAGAATCACTTTTTTGGACTCCTAAAGTGCATTTGAGAGCGTTTCTGGACTTCCAGTGGAAACTCTGTGTTGAGTGAATATCTGCACTAAGAATCACTGTTTTGGACTCAGAAAGTGCTTTTGAGAGAGTTTCTGGCCTTCTCCAGGAAACTCTGTGTTGAGTGAATATCTGCACTAAGAATCACTTTTTTTTACTCCGAAAGTTCATTTGAGAGGGTTACTGGTCTTCCAGTGTAAACTCTGTGTTGAGAGAATATCTGCAGTAAGAATCACTTTTTGTACTCTGAAAGTGCATTTGACTATGTTTCTGGCCATCTTGTGTAAACTTTGTGTTGAGTGAATAACTGCGCGGAGAATCACGTTTTTGGACTCTGAAAGTGCATTTGAGAGCGTTTCTGGCCTTCCAGTGGAAACTCTGTGTTGAGTGAATATCTGCACTAAGAATCACTTTTTTGGACTCCGAAAGTTCATTTGAGAGCGTTGCTGGCCTTCCAGTGGAAACTCTGTGTTGAGTGAATATCTGCAGAAGGAATCATTTTTTTCGCAGACAGTTTATTTGAGAGCGTTTCTGACCTTCCAGTGGAAAATCTGTGTTGAGTAAATATCTGCACTAAGAATCACTTTTTTGGACTCTGAAAATGCATTTAAGAGCGTTTCTGGCCTCCCAGTGGAAACTCTGTGTTGAGTGAATATCTGCACTAAGAATCACTTTTTTGGACTCTGAAAGTGCATTTGAGAGCGTTTCTGGCCTTCCAGTGGAAAATCTGTGTTGAGTGAATATCTGCAGTAAGAATCACTTTTTTGCACTCTGAAAGTGCTTTTGACAGCGTTTCTGGCCATCTTGTGTAAACTCTGTGTTCAGTGAATAACTGCGCTGAGAATCACGTTTTTGTACTCTGAAAGTGCATCTGAGAGCGTTTCTGGCCTATCAGTGGAAACTCTGTGTTGAGTGAATATCTGCACTAAGAATCACTGTTTTGGACTCAGAAGTGCTTCTGAGAGAGTTTCTGGCCTTCTCCTAAAAACTCTGTGTTGAGTGAATATCTGCACTAACAATCACTTTTTTTGGGTCTGAAAATGCATTTCAGAGCGTTTCTGGCCTTTTAGTGGAAACTCTCTGTTTTGAGTAAATATCTCTCACTAAGAATCACTTTTTTGGACTCCTAAAGTGCATTTGAGAGCGTTTCTGGCCTTCCAGTGGAAACTCTGTGTTGAGTGAATATCTGCACTAAGAATCACTGTTTTGGACTCAGAAAGTGCTTTTGAGAGAGTTTCTGGCCTTCTCCAGGAAACTCTGTGTTGAGTGAATATCTGCACTAAGAATCACTTTTTTTTACTCCGAAAGTTCATTTGAGAGGGTTACTGGTCTTCCAGTGTAAACTCTGTGTTGAGAGAATATCTGCAGTAAGAATCACTTTTTTGTACTCTGAAAGTGCATTTGACTATGTTTCTGGCCATCGAGTGTAAACTTTGTGTTGACTGAATAACTGCGCGGAGAATCACGTTTTTGGACTCTGAAAGTGCATTTGAAAGCGTTTCTGGCCTTCCAGTGGAAACTCTGTGTTGAGTGAATATCTGCACTAAGAATCACTTTTTTGGACTCCGAAAGTTCATTTGAGAGCGTTGCTGGCCTTCCAGTGGAAACTCTGTGTTGAGTGAATATCTGCAGTAAGAATCACTTTTTTGGACTCCGAAAGTGCATTTGAGAGCGTTTCTGGCCTTCCAGTGGAAAATCTGTGTTGAGTGAATATCTGCAGAAGGAATCACTGTTTTCTCAGACAGTTTATTTGAGAGCGTTTCTGACCTTCCAGTGGAAAATCTGTGTTGAGTAAATATCTGCACTAAGAATCACTTTTTTGGACTCTGAAAATGCATTTAAGAGCGTTTCTGGCCTCCCAGTGGAAACTCTGTGTTGAGTGAATATCTGCACTAAGAATCACTTTTTTGGACTCTGAAAGTGCATTTGAGAGCGTTTCTGGCCTTCCAGTGGAAACTCTGTGTTGAGTGAATATCTGCAGTAAGAATCACTTTTTTGGACTCCGAAAGTGCATTTGAGAGCGTTTCTGGCCATCTAGTGGAAACTCTGTGTTGAGTAAATATCTCTCACTAAGAATCACTTTTTTGGACTCCTAAAGTGCATTTGAGAGCGTTTCTGGCCTTCCAGTGGAAAATCTGTGTTGAGTGAATATCTGCAGTAAGAATCACTTTTTTGCACTCTGAAAGTGCTTTTGACAGCGTTTCTGGCCATCTTGTGTAAACTCTGTGTTGATGAATAACTGCGCTGAGAATCACGTTTTTGTACTCTGAAAGTGCATCTGAGAGCGTTTCTGGCCTATCAGTGGAAACTCTGTGTTGAGTGAATATCTGCACTAACAATCACTTTTTTGGGTCTGAAAAGCATTTCAGAGCGTTTCTGGCCTTTTAGTGGAAACTCTCTGTTGAGTGAATATCAGCACTAAGAATCACTTATTTGGACTCCGAAAGTGCATTTGAGAGCGTTTCTGGCCATCTAGTGGAAACTCTGTTTTGAGTAAATATCTCTCACTAAGAATCACTTTTTTGGACTCCTAAAGTGCATTTGAGAGCGTTTCTGGACTTCCAGTGGAAACTCTGTCTTGAGTGAATATCTGCACTAAGAATCACTGTTTTGGACTCAGAAAGTGCTTCTGAGAGAGTTTCTGGCCTTCTCCAGGAAACTCTGTGTTGAGTGAATATCTGCACTAAGAATCACTTTTTTTTACTCCGAAAGTTCATTTGAGAGGGTTACTGGTCTTCCAGTGTAAACTCTGTGTTGAGAGAATATCTGCAGTAAGAATCACTTTTTGTACTCTGAAAGTGCATTTGACTATGTTTCTGGCCATCGAGTGTAAACTTTGTGTTGAGTGAATAACTGCGCGGAGAATCACGTTTTGGACTCTGAAAGTGCATTTGAAAGCGTTTCTGGCCTTCCAGTGGAAACTCTGTGTTGAGTGAATATCTGCACTAAGAATCACTTTTGGACTCGAAAGTTCATTTGAGAGCGTTGCTGGCCTTCCAGTGGAAACTCTGTGTTGAGTGAATATCTGCAGTAAGAATCACTTTTTTGGACTCCGAAAGTGCATTTGAGAGCGTTTCTGGCCTTCCAGTGGAAAATCTGTGTTGAGTGAATATCTGCAGAAGGAATCACTGTTTTCTCAGACAGTTTATTTGAGAGCGTTTCTGACCTTCCAGTGGAAAATCTGTGTTGAGTAAATATCTGCACTAAGAATCACTTTTTGGACTCTGAAAATGCATTTAAGAGCGTTTCTGGCCTCCCAGTGGAAACTCTGTGTTGAGTGAATATCTGCACTAAGAATCACTTTTTGGACTCTGAAAGTGCATTTGAGAGCGTTTCTGGCCTTCCAGTGGAAACTCTGTGTTGAGTGAATATCTGCAGTAAGAATCACTTTTTGGACTCCGAAAGTGCATTTGAGAGCGTTTCTGGCCATCTAGTGGAAACTCTGTGTTGAGTAAATATCTCTCACTAAGAATCACTTTTGGACTCCTAAAGTGCATTTGAGAGCGTTTCTGGCCTTCCAGTGGAAAATCTGTGTTGAGTGAATATCTGCAGTAAGAATCACTTTTTTGCACTCTGAAAGTGCTTTTGACAGCGTTTCTGGCCATCTTGTGTAAACTCTGTGTTGGATGAATAACTGCGCTGAGAATCACGTTTTTGTACTCTGAAAGTGCATCTGAGAGCGTTTCTGGCCTATCAGTGGAAACTCTGTGTTGAGTGAATATCTGCACTAACAATCACTTTTTTGGGTCTGAAAATGCATTTCAGAGCGTTTCTGGCCTTTTAGTGGAAACTCTCTGTTGAGTGAATATCAGCACTAAGAATCACTTATTTGGACTCCGAAAGTGCATTTGAGAGCGTTTCTGGCCATCTAGTGGAAACTCTGTTTTGAGTAAATATCTCTCACTAAGAATCACTTTTTTGGACTCCTAAAGTGCATTTGAGAGCGTTTCTGGACTTCCAGTGGAAACTCTGTCTTGAGTGAATATCTGCACTAAGAATCACTGTTTTGGACTCAGAAAGTGCTTCTGAGAGAGTTTCTGGCCTTCTCCAGGAAACTCTGTGTTGAGTGAATATCTGCACTAAGAATCACTTTTTTTTACTCCGAAAGTTCATTTGAGAGGGTTACTGGTCTTCCAGTGTAAACTCTGTGTTGAGAGAATATCTGCAGTAAGAATCACTTTTTGTACTCTGAAAGTGCATTTGACTATGTTTCTGGCCATCGAGTGTAAACTTTGTGTTGAGTGAATAACTGCATGGAGAATCACGTTTTTGGACTCTGAAAGTGCATTTGAAAGCGTTTCTGGCCTTCCAGTGGAAACTCTGTGTTGAGTGAATATCTGCACTAAGAATCACTTTTTGGACTCGAAAGTTCATTTGAGAGCGTTGCTGGCCTTCCAGTGGAAACTCTGTGTTGAGTGAATATCTGCAGTAAGAATCACTTTTTGGACTCCAGAAAGTGCATTTGAGAGCGTTTCTGGCCTTCCAGTGGAAAATCTGTGTTGAGTGAATATCTGCAGAAGGAATCACTGTTTTCTCAGACAGTTTATTTGAGAGCGTTTCTGACCTTCCAGTGGAAAATCTGTGTTGAGTAAATATCTGCACTAAGAATCACTTTTTGGACTCTGAAAATGCATTTAAGAGCGTTTCTGGCCTCCCAGTGGAAACTCTGTGTTGAGTGAATATCTGCACTAAGAATCACTGTTTTGGACTCAGAAGTGCTTTTGAGAGAGTTTCTGGCCTTCTCCTAAAAACTCTGTGTTGAGTGAATAACTGCGCGGAGAATCACGTTTTGGACTCTGAAAGTGCATTTGAGAGCGTTTCTGGCCATCTAGTGGAAACTCTGTTTTGAGTAAATATCTCTCACTAAGAATCACTTTTTGGACTCCTAAAGTGCATTTGAGAGCGTTTCTGGCCTTCCAGTGGAAACTCTGTGTTGAGTGAATATCTGCACTAAGAATCACTGTTTTGGACTCAGAAAGTGCTTCTGAGAGAGTTTCTGGCCTTCTCCTAGAAACTCTGTGTTGAGTGAATATCTGCACTAAGAATCACTTTTTGGACTCTGAAAGTGCATTTGAGAGCGTTTCTGGTCTTCCAGTGGAAACTCTGTGTTGAGTGAATATCTGCAGTAAGAATCACTTTTTTGGACTCTGAAAGTGCATTTGAGATCGTTTCTGGATATATTGTGGAAACTTTCTCTTGAGTGAATATCTGCACAAAGAATCACTTTGTTGGACTCTGAAAATGCATTTGAGAGCGATTCTGGCCATCTAGTGGAAACTCTGTGTTGGGTAAATATCTCTCACTAAGAATCACTTTTTTGGACTATGAAAATGCATTTGAGAGCGTTTCTGGCCTTCCAGTGGAAACTCTGTGTTGAGTGAATATCTGCACTAAGAATCATTGTTTTGGACTCAGAAAGTGCTTTTGAGAGAGTTTCTGGCCTTCTCCTGGAAACTCTGTGTTGAGTGAATATCTGCACTAACAATCACTTTTTTGGACTCTGAAAGTGCATTTGAGAGCGTTTATGGTCTTCCAGTGAAAACTCTGTGTTGAGTGAATATCTGCACAAGAATAACTTTTTTGGACTCCGAAAGTGCATTTGAGAGCGTTTCTGGCCTTCCAGTGGAAACTGTGTTGAGTGAATATCTGCACTAAGACTCACTTTTTTTCACTCCGAAAGTTCATTTGAGAGCGTTACTGGCCTTCCAGTGGAAACTCTGTGTTGAGTGAATATCTGCACAAAGAATCACTTTTTTGGACTCCTAAAGTGCATTTGAGAGCGTTTCTGGCCTATCAGTGGAAACTCTGTGTTGAGTGAATATCTGCACTAAGAATCACTTTTTTGACTCTCAAAGTGCATTTGAGAGCGTTTCTGGCCATCTAGTGTAAACTCTGTGTTGAGTGAATATCTGCACAAAGAATCACTTTTTGGACTCCGAAAGTTCATTTGAGAGCGTTTCTGGCCTTCCAGTGAAACTCTGTGTTGAGTGAATATCTGCACTAAGAATCACTGTTTTGGACTCAGAAAGTGCTTCTGAGAGAGTTTCTGGCCTTCCAGGAAACTCTGTGTTGAGTGAATATCTGCACTAAGAATCACTTTTTTTTACTCCGAAAGTTCATTTGAGAGGGTTACTGGTCTTCCAGTGGAAACTCTGTGTTGAGAGAATATCTGCAGTAAGAATCACTTTTTTGTAGTCTGAAAGTGCATTTGACTATGTTTCTGGCCATCGAGTGTAAACTTTGTGTTGAGTGAATGACTGCGCTGAGAATCACGTTTTTGGACTCTGAAAGTGCATTTGAGAGCGTTTCTGGCCTTCCAGTGGAAACTCTGTGTTGAGTGAATATCTGCACTAAGAATCACTTTTTTGGACTCCGAAAGTTCATTTGAGAGCGTTACTGGCTTTCCAGTGTAAACTCTGTGTTGAGTGAATATCTGCACAAAGAATCACTTTTTTGGACTCTGAAAATGCATTTAAGAGCGTTTCTGGCCTCCCAGTGGAAACTCTGTGTTGAGTGAATATCTGCACTAAGAATCACTTTTTTGGACTCTGAAAGTGCATTTGAGAGCGTTTCTGGCCATCTAGTGGAAACTCTGTGTTGAGTGAATATCTGCAGTAAGAATCACTTTTTTGGACTCCGAAATTGCATTTGAGAGAGTTTCTGGCCATCTAGTGGAAACTCTGTGTTGAGTAAATATCTCTCACTAAGAATCACTTTTTTGGACTCAGAAAGTGCATTTGAGAGCGTTTCTGGCCATCTAGTGGAAACTCTGTGTTGAGTGAATATCTGCACTAAGAATCACTTTTTTGGATTCCGAAAGTTCATTTGAGAGCGTTACTGGCCTTCCAGTGGAAACTCTGTGTTGAGTGAATATCTGCACTAACAATCACTTTTTTGGGGTCTGAAAATGCATTTCAGAGCGTTTCTGGCCTTTTAGTGGAAACTCTCTGTTGAGTAAATATATGCACTAAGAATCATTGTTTTGGACTCTGAAAGTGCTTCAGAGAGAGTTTCTGGCCTTCTCTGGAAACTCTGTGTTGAGTGAATATCTGCACTTAATATCACTTTTTTGGACTCTGAAAGTGCATTTGAGAGCGTTTCTGGCGTTCCAGTGAAAACTCTGTGTTGAGTGAATATCTGCACAAAGAATCACTTTTTTGGACTCTGAAAATGCATTTGAGAGTGTTTCTGGTCTTCCAGTGGAAACTTTGTGTTGAGTGAATATCTGCACTAAGAATCACTGTTTTGGACTCAGAAGTGCTTCTGAGAGAGTTTCTGGCCTTCTCCTGGAAACTCTGTGTTGAGTGAATATCTGCACGAAGAATCAGTTTTTTGGACTCAGAAGGTGCATTTGAGAGCGTTTCTGGCCTTCCAGTGGAAACTCTGTGTTGAGTGAATATCTGCACTAAGAATCACTTTTTGCACTCCAAAAGTGCATTTGAGAGCGTTCTGGCCTTCCAGTGGAAAATCTGTGTTGAGTGAATATCTGCAGAAAGAATCACTTTTTTCTCAGACAGTTTATTTGAGAGCGTTTCTGACCTTCCAGTGGAAAATCTGTGTTGAGTAAATATCTGCACTAAGAATCACTTTTTTGGACTCCGAAAATGCATTTGAGAGCGTTTCTGGCCTGCCAGTGGAAACTCTGTGTTGAGTGAATATCTGCACTAAGAATCACTTTTTTGTACTCTGAAAGTGCATTTGAGAGCGTTTCTGGCCTTCCAGTGGAAACTCTGTGTTGAGTGAATATCTGCAGTAAGAATCACTTTTTTGGACACCGAAAGTGCATTTGAGAGCGTTTCTGGCCATCTAGTGGAAACTCTGTGTTGAGTAAATATCTCTCACTAAGAATCACTTTTTGGACTCCTAAAGTGCATTTGAGAGCGTTCTGGCCTTCCAGTGGAAAATCTGTGTTGAGTGAATATCTGCAGTAAGAATCACTTTTTTGCACTCTGAAAGTGCTTTTGACAGCGTTTCTGGCCATCTTGTGTAAACTCTGTGTTGGATGAATAACTGCGCTGAGAATCACGTTTTTGTACTCTGAAAGTGCATCTGAGAGCGTTTCTGGCCTATCAGTGGAAACTCTGTGTTGAGTGAATATCTGCACTAACAATCACTTTTTTTGGTCTGAAATGCATTTCAGAGCGTTTCTGGCCTTTTAGTGAAACTCTCTGTTGAGTGAATATCAGCACTAAGAATCACTTATTTGGACTCCGAAAGTGCATTTGAGAGCGTTTCTGGCCATCTAGTGGAAACTCTGTTTTGAGTAAATATCTCTCACTAAGAATCACTTTTTTGGACTCCTAAAGTGCATTTGAGAGCGTTTCTGGACTTCCAGTGGAAACTCTGTGTTGAGTGAATATCTGCACTAAGAATCACTGTTTTGGACTCAGAAAGTGCTTCTGAGAGAGTTTCTGGCCTTCTCAGGAAACTCTGTGTTGAGTGAATATCTGCACTAAGAATCACTTTTTTACTCCAAAGTTCATTTGAGAGGGTTACTGGTCTTCCAGTGGAAACTCTGTGTTGAGAGAATATCTGCAGTAAGAATCACTTTTTGTAGTCTGAAAGTGCATTTGACTATGTTTCTGGCCATCGAGTGTAAACTTTGTGTTGAGTGAATGACTGCGCTGAGAATCACGTTTTTGGACTCTGAAAGTGCATTTGAGAGCGTTTCTGGCCTTCCAGTGGAAACTCTGTGTTGAGTGAATATCTGCACTAAGAATCACTTTTTGGACTCCGAAAGTTCATTTGAGAGCGTTACTGGCTTTCCAGTGTAAACTCTGTGTTGAGTGAATATCTGCACAAAGAATCACTTTTTTGGACTCTGAAAATGCATTTAAGAGCGTTTCTGGCCTCCCAGTGGAAACTCTGTGTTGAGTGAATATCTGCACTAAGAATCACTTTTTGGACTCTGAAAGTGCATTTGAGAGCGTTTCTGGCCATCTAGTGGAAACTCTGTGTTGAGTGAATATCTGCAGTAAGAATCACTTTTTGGACTCCAGAAATTGCATTTGAGAGAGTTTCTGGCCATCTAGTGGAAACTCTGTGTTGAGTAAATATCTCTCACTAAGAATCACTTTTTGGACTCAGAAAGTGCATTTGAGAGCGTTTCTGGCCATCTAGTGGAAACTCTGTGTTGAGTGAATATCTGCACTAAGAATCACTTTTTGGATTCAGAAGTTCATTTGAGAGCGTTACTGGCCTTCCAGTGGAAACTCTGTGTTGAGTGAATATCTGCACTAACAATCACTTTTTTGGGGTCTGAAAATGCATTTCAGAGCGTTTCTGGCCTTTTAGTGGAAACTCTCTGTTGAGTAAATATATGCACTAAGAATCATTGTTTTGACTCTGAAAGTGCTTCAGAGAGAGTTTCTGGCCTTCTCCTGGAAACTCTGTGTTGAGTGAATATCTGCACTTAATATCACTTTTTTGGACTCTGAAAGTGCATTTGAGAGCGTTTCTGGCGTTCCAGTGAAAACTCTGTGTTGAGTGAATATCTGCACAAAGAATCACTTTTTGGACTCTGAAAATGCATTTGAGAGTGTTTCTGGTCTTCCAGTGGAAACTTTGTGTTGAGTGAATATCTGCACTAAGAATCACTGTTTTGGACTCAGAAGTGCTTCTGAGAGAGTTTCTGGCCTTCTCCTGGAAACTCTGTGTTGAGTGAATATCTGCACGAAGAATCAGTTTTTTGGACTCAGAAGGTGCATTTGAGAGCGTTTCTGGCCTTCCAGTGGAAACTCTGTGTTGAGTGAATATCTGCACTAAGAATCACTTTTTGCACTCCGAAAGTTCATTTGAGAACGTTTACTGGCCTTCCAGTGGAAACTCTGTGTTGAGTGAATATCTGCACGAAGAATCAATTTTGGACTCTGAAAATGCATTTGAGAGCGTTTCTGGCCTTCCAGTGGAAACTCTGTGTTGAGTGAATATCTGCACTAAGAATCACTGTTTTGGACTCAGAGAGTGCTTTTGAGAGTTTCTGGCCTTCTCCTGGAAACTCTGTGTTGAGTGAATATCTGCACGAAGAATCACTTTTTTGGCTCCGAAAGTGCATTTGAGAGCGTTCTGGCCTTCTCCTGGAAACTCTGTGTTGAGTGAATATTTGCACTAACAATCACTTTTTGGACTCTGAAAGTGCATTTGAGAGCGTTCATGGTCTTCCAGTGAAACTCTGTGTTGAGTGAATATCTGCACGAAGAATCACTTTTTTGGACTCGAAAGTGCATTTGAGAGCGTCTCTGGCCTTTTTGGGAAACTCTGTGTTGAGTGAATATCTGCACTAAGAATCACTTTTTGGCCTCCAAAAGTGCATTTGAGAGCGTTTCTGGCCTTCCATTGGAAACTCTGTGCTGAGTCAATATCTGCACTAAGAATCACTTTTTGTACTCAAAGTTCATTTGAGAGGGTTACTGGCCTACCAGTGGAAACTCTGTGTTGAGTGAATATCTGCAGTAAGAATCACTGTTTTA
>JAFDVH010000041.1:42393-66725 GCA_019176425.1 Megalops atlanticus | reverse complement strand
CGATTCTTAGCACAGATATTCACTCAACATAAAGTTTCACAAAAAGGCCAGAAACGCTCTCAAATGCACTTTCAGAGTCCAAAACGTGATTCTCAGCGCAGTTATTCACTCAACACAGAGTTTACACTCGATGTCCAGAAACATTGTCAAATGCACTTTCGGAGTCCGAAAAGTGATTCTTACTGCAGATATTCACTCAACACAGAGTTTCCACTGGAAAGCCAGAAACGCTCTCAAATGCATTTTCAGAGTCCAAAAATGATTCTTACTGCAGATATTCATTCAACACAGAGTTTCCACTGGAAGGCCAGTAACGCTCTCAAATGAACTTTGGAGTCCAAAAACGTGATTCTTAGTGAGAGATATTTACTCAACACAGAGTTTCCACTAGATGGCCAGAAAACGCTTCAAATGCACTTTCGGAGTCCAAAAAGTGATTCTTACTGCAGATATTCACTAAACACAGAGTTTCCACTGGAAAGCCAGAAACACTCTCAAATGCACTTTCAGAGTCCAAAAGTGATTCACTCAACACAGATTTTCCACTGGAAGTCCAGTAACGCTCTGAAATGAACTTTCGCAAAAAGATTGTTATTATTCACTCAACACAGAGTTTCCACTGGAAGGCCAGAAACGCTCTCAAATGCACTTTAGGAGTCCAAAAAAGTGATTCTTACTGCAGATATTCACTCAACACAGAGTTTCCACTGGAAGGCCAGAAATGCTCTCAAATGAACTTTCGGAGTCCAAAAAAGTGATTCTTAGTGCAGATATTCACTTAACACAGAGTTTCCACTGATAGGCCAGAAACGCTCTCAAATGCACTTTCAGTGTACAAAAACGTGATTCTCAGCGCAGTTATTCACTCAACATAGATTTTCCACTGGAAGGCCAGAAACGCTCTCAAATGCACTTTAGGAGTCCAAAAAAGTGATTCTTAGTGAGAGATATTTACTCAACACAGAGTTTCCACTAGATGGCCAGAAACGCTCTCAAATGCACTTTCGGAGTCCAAAAAAGTGATTCTTAGTGCAGATATTCAATCAACACAGATTTTCCACTGGAAGGCCAGAAACGCTCTCAAATGCACTTTCAGAGTCCAAAAATTGATTCTTAGAGAGATATTTACTCAACACAGAGTTTCCACTAGATGGCCAGAAACACTCTCAAATGCACTTTCAGAGTCCAAAAAAGTGATTCTTACTGCAGATATTCACTCAACACAGAGTTTCCACTGGAAGGCCAGAAACGCTCTCAAATGCACTTTCAGAGTCCAAAAAAGTGATTCTTAGTGCAGATATTCACTCAACACAGAGTTTCCACTGGAAGGCCAGAAACACTCTCAAATGCACTTTCAGAGTCCTAAAAAGTGATTCTTTGTGCAGATATTCACTCAACACAGAGTTTACACTGGAAGGCCAGAAACGCTCTCAAATGAACTTTAGAGTCCAAAAGTGATTCTTAGTGCAGATATTTACTCAACACAGATTTTCCACTGGAAGGTCAGAAACGCTCTCAAATAAACTGTCTGAGAAAAAAGTGATTCTTTCTGCAGATATTCACTCAACACAGATTTTCCACTGGAAGGCCAGAAACGCTCTCAAATGCACTTTCTGAGGAGTCCAAAAAGTGATTCTTAGTGAGAGATATTTACTCAACACAGAGTTTCCACTAGATGGCCAGAAACGCTCTCAAATGCACTTTCAGAGTCCAAAAAAGTGATTCTCAGCGCAGTTATTCACTCAACACAGAGTTTACACTCGATGTCCAGAAACATTGTCAAATGCACTTTCAGAGTCCAAAAAGTGATTCTTGCTGCAGATATTCACTCAACACAGAGTTTCCACTGGAAAGCCAGAAACGCTCTCAAATGCATTTTCAGAGTCCAAAAAGTGATTCTTACTGCAGATATTCACTAAACACAGAGTTTACACTCGATGGCCAGAAACATTGTCAAAGGCACTTTCAGAGTACAAAAAGTGATTCTTACTGCAGATATTCACTCAACACAGAGTTTCCACTGGAAGGCCAGAAATGCTCTCAAATGAACTTTCGGAGTCCAAAAAGTGATTCTTAGTGCAGATATTCACTCAACACAGAGTTTCCACTGATAGGCCAGAAACGCTCTCAAATGCACTTTCTGAGTCCAAAAAGTGATTGTTAGTGCATATATTCACTCAACATAGAGTTTCCACTAAAAGGCCAGAAACGCTCTCAAATGCATTTTCAGACCCAAAAAAGTGATTGTTAGTGCAGATATTCACTCAACACAGAGTTTTTAGGAGAAGGCCAGAAACTCTCTCAGAAGCACTTCTGAGTCCAAAACAGTGATTCTTAGTGCAGATATTCACTCAACACAGAGTTTCCATTGGAAGACCAGAAACGCTCTCAAATGCATTTTCAGAGTCCAAAAAGTGATTCTTTGTGCAGATATTCACTCAACACGGAGTTTTCACAAAAAGGCCAGAAACGCTCTCAAATGCACTTTCAGAGTCCAAAAAGTGATACTAAGTGCAGATATTCACTCAACACAGAGTTTCCAGGAGAAGGCCAGAAACTCTCTCAGAAGCACTTTCAGAGTCTAAAACAGTGATTCTTACTGCAGATATTCACTCAACACAGAGTTTCCACTGGTAGGCCAGTAACCCTCTCAAATGAACTTTGGAGTACAAAAAGTGATTCTTAGTGCAGATATTGACTCAACACAGAGTTTCCACTGGAAGGCCAGAAACGCTCTCAAATGCACTTTTGGAGGCCAAAAAGTGATTCTTAGTGCAGATATTCACTCAACACAGAGTTTCCACAAAAAGGCCAGAGACGCTCTCAAATGCACTTTCGGAGTCCAAAAGTGATTCTTCGTGCAGATATTCACTCAACACAGAGTTTTCACTGGAAGACCATGAACGCTCTCAAATGCACTTTCAGAGTCCAAAAAGTGATTCTTAGTGCAAATATTCACTCAACACAGAGTTTCCAGGAGAAGGCCAGAAACGCTCTCAAATGCACTTTCGGAGCCCAAAAAAGTGATTCTTCGTGCAGATATTCACTCAACACAGAGTTTTCACTGGAAGACCATAAACGCTCTCAAATGCACTTTCAGAGTCCAAAAAAGTCATTGTTAGTGCAGATATTCACTCAACACAGAGTTTCCAGGAGAAGGCCAGAAACTCTCTCAAAAGCACTCTCTGAGTCCAAAACAGTGATTCTTAGTGCAGATATTCACTCAACACAGAGTTTCCACTGGAAGGCCAGAAACGCTCTCAAATGCATTTTCAGAGTCCAAAAAATTAATTCTTCGTGCAGATATTCACTCAACACAGATTTTCCACTGGAAGGCCAGAAACGCTCTCAAATGCACTTTAGGAGTCCAAAAAAGTGATTCTTAGTGAGAGATATTTACTCAACACAGAGTTTCCACTAGATGGCCAGAAACGCTCTCAAATGCACTTTCGGAGTCCAAAAAGTGATTCTTACTGCAGATATTCAATCAACACAGATTTTCCACTGGAAGGCCAGAAACGCTCTCAAATGCACTTTAGGAGTCCAAAAAATTGATTCTTAGAGAGAGATATTTACTCAACACAGACTTTCCACTGGAAAGCCAGAAACGCTCTCAAATGCACTTTCAGAGTCCAAAAAGTGATTCTTAGTGCAGATATTCGCTCAACACAGAGTTTCCACTGGAAGGCCAGAAACGCTCTCAAATGCATTTTCAGAGTTCTAAAAAGTGATTCTTACTGCAGATATTCACTCAACACAGAGTTTCCACTGAAAGGCCAGAAACGCTCTCAAATGAACTTTCGGAGTCCAAAAAAGTGATTCTTAGTGCAGATATTCACTCAACACAGAGTTTCCACTGATAGGCCAGAAACGCTCTCAAATGCACTTTCTGAGTCCAAAAAAGTGATTGTTAGTGCAGATATTCACTCAACACAGAGTTTCCACTGAAAGGCCAGAAACGCTCTCAAATGCACTTTAGGAGTCCAAAAAAGTGATTCTTAGAGAGAGATATTTACTCAACACAGAGTTTCCACTAGATGGCCAGAAACGCTCTCAAATGCACTTTCAGAGTCCAAAAAGTGATTCTCAGCGCAGATATTCACTCAACACAGAGTTTCCACTGGAAGGCCAGAAACGCTATCAAATGCACTTTCTGAGACCAAAAAGTGATTCTTAGCACAGATATTCACTCAACATAAAGTTTCACAAAAAGGCCAGAAACGCTCTCAAATGCACTTTCAGAGTCCAAAAACGTGATTCTCAGCGCAGTTATTCACTCAACAGAAAGTTTCCACAAAAAGGCCAGAAACGCTCTCAAATGCACTTTCAGAGTACAAAAAAGTGATTCTTAGAGAGAGATATTTACTCAACACAGAGTTTACACTCGATGTCCAGAAACATTGTCAAATGCACTTTCGGAGTCCAAAAAGTGATTCTTACTGCAGATATTCACTCAACACAGAGTTTCCACTGGAAAGCCAGAAACGCTCTCAAATGCATTTTCAGAGTCCAAAAAAGTGATTCTTACTGCAGATATTCATTCAACACAGAGTTTCCACTGGAAGGCCAGAAACGCTCTCAAATGAACTTTAGAGTCCAAAAAGTGATTCTTAGTGAGAGATATTTACTCAACACAGAGTTTCCACTAGATGGCCAGAAACGCTCTCAAATGCACTTTCGGAGTCCAAAAAAGTGATTCTTACTGCAGATATTCACTAAACACAGAGTTTCCACTGGAAGGCCAGAAACGCTCTCAAATGCACTTTCAGTGTCCAAAAAGTGATTCTTACTGCAGATATTCACTCAACACAGAGTTTCCACTGGAAGGCCAGAAATGCTCTCAAATGAACTTTAGGAGTCCAAAAAGTGATTCTTAGTGCAGATATTCACTCAACACAGAGTTTCCACTGATAGGCCAGAAACGCTCTCAAATGCACTTTCAGTGTACAAAAAGTGATTCTCAGCGCAGTTATTCACTCAACATAGATTTTCCACTGGAAGGCCAGAAACGCTCTCAAATGCACTTTAGGAGTCCAAAAAAGTGATTCTTAGTGAGAGATATTTACTCAACACAGAGTTTCCACTAGATGGCCAGAAACGCTCTCAAATGCACTTTCAGAGTCCAAAAAAGTGATTCTTAGTGCAGATATTCAATCAACACAGATTTTCCACTGGAAGGCCAGAAACGCTCTCAAATGCACTTTCAGAGTCCAAAAATTGATTCTTAGAGAGATATTTTACTCAACACAGAGTTTCCACTAGATGGCCAGAAACACTCTCAAATGCACTTTCAGAGTCCAAAAAGTGATTCTTTGTGCAGATATTCACTCAACACAGAGTTTCCACTGGAAGGCCAGAAACGCTCTCAAATGAACTTTCAGAGTCCAAAAAGTGATTCTTAGTGCAGATATTCACTCAACACAGAGTTTCCACTGGAAGGCCAGAAACACTCTCAAATGCACTTTCAGAGTCCTAAAAAGTGATTCTTAGTGCAGATATTCAATCAACACAGATTTTCCACTGGAAGGCCAGAAACGCTCTCAAATGCACTTTAGGAGTCCAAAAAATTGATTCTTAGAGAGAGATATTTACTCAACACAGATTTTCCACTAGATGGCCAGAAACGCTCTCAAATGCACTTTCGGAGTCCAAAAAGTGATTCTTACTGCAGATATTCACTCAACACAGAGTTTCCACTGGAAGGCCAGAAACGCTCTCGAATGCACTTTCTGAGACCAAAAAGTAAATGCAAAGGATTCTTAGTGCAAATATTCACTCAACAGAAAGTTTCACAAAAGGCCAGAAACGCTCTCAAATGCACTTTCAGAGTCCAAAACGTGATTCTCAGCGCAGTTATTCACTCAACACAGAGTTTACACTCGATGTCCAGAAACATTGTCAAATGCACTTTCAGAGTCCAAAAAGTGATTCTTGCTGCAGATATTCACTCAACACAGAGTTTCCACTGGAAAGCCAGAAACGCTCTCAAATGCATTTTCAGAGTCCAAAAAAGTGATTCTTACTGCAGATATTCACTAAACACAGAGTTTACACTCGATGGCCAGAAACATTGTCAAAGGCACTTTCAGAGTACAAAAAAGTGATTCTTACTGCAGATATTCGCTCAACACAGAGTTTCCACTGGAAGGCCAGAAACGCTCTCAAATGCATTTTCAGAGTTCTAAAAAGTGATTCTTACTGCAGATATTCACTCAACACAGAGTTTCCACTGAAAGGCCAGAAACGCTCTCAAATGAACTTTCGGAGTCCAAAAAAGTGATTCTTAGTGCAGATATTCACTCAACACAGAGTTTCCACTGATAGGCCAGAAACGCTCTCAAATGCACTTTCTGAGTCCAAAAAGTGATTGTTAGTGCAGATATTCACTCAACACAGAGTTTCCACTGAAAGGCCAGAAACGCTCTCAAATGCACTTTAGAGTCCAAAAAGTGATTCTTAGAGAGAGATATTTACTCAACACAGAGTTTCCACTAGATGGCCAGAAACGCTCTCAAATGCACTTTCAGAGTCCAAAAAGTGATTCTTACTGCAGATATTCACTCAACACAGAGTTTCCACTGGAAGGCCAGAAACGCTATCAAATGCACTTTCTGAGACCAAAAAGCGATTCTTAGCACAGATATTCACTCAACATAAAGTTTCACAAAAAGGCCAGAAACGCTCTCAAATGCACTTTCAGAGTCCAAAAACGTGATTCTCAGCGCAGTTATTCACTCAACACAGAGTTTACACTCGATGTCCAGAAACATTGTCAAATGCACTTTCAGAGTCCAAAAAGTGATTCTTGCTGCAGATATTCACTCAACACAGAGTTTCCACTGGAAAGCCAGAAACGCTCTCAAATGCATTTTCAGAGTCCAAAAAAGTGATTCTTACTGCAGATATTCACTAAACACAGAGTTTACACTCGATGGCCAGAAACATTGTCAAAGGCACTTTCAGAGTACAAAAAAGTGATTCTTACTGCAGATATTCGCTCAACACAGAGTTTCCACTGGAAGGCCAGAAACGCTCTCAAATGCATTTTCAGAGTTCTAAAAAGTGATTCTTACTGCAGATATTCACTCAACACAGAGTTTCCACTGAAAGGCCAGAAACGCTCTCAAATGAACTTTCAGAGTCCAAAAAAGTGATTCTTAGTGCAGATATTCACTCAACACAGAGTTTCCACTGATAGGCCAGAAACGCTCTCAAATGCACTTTCTGAGTCCAAAAAAGTGATTGTTAGTGCAGATATTCACTCAACACAGAGTTTCCACTGAAAGGCCAGAAACGCTCTCAAATGCACTTTAGGAGTCCAAAAAAGTGATTCTTAGAGAGAGATATTTACTCAACACAGAGTTTCCACTAGATGGCCAGAAACGCTCTCAAATGCACTTTCAGAGTCCAAAAAAGTGATTCTTACTGCAGATATTCACTCAACACAGAGTTTCCACTGGAAGGCCAGAAACGCTATCAAATGCACTTTCTGAGACCAAAAAAGCGATTCTTAGCACAGATATTCACTCAACATAAAGTTTCACAAAAAGGCCAGAAACGCTCTCAAATGCACTTTCAGAGTCCAAAACGTGATTCTCAGCGCAGTTATTCACTCAACACAGAGTTTACACTGATGTCCAGAAACATTGTCAAATGCACTTTCGAGTCCAAAAAGTGATTCTTACTGCAGATATTCACTCAACACAGAGTTTCCACTGGAAAGCCAGAAACGCTCTCAAATGCATTTTCAGAGTCCAAAAAAGTGATTCTTACTGCAGATATTCATTCAACACAGAGTTTCCACTGGAAGGCCAGTAACGCTCTCAAATGAACTTTCGGAGTCCAAAAACGTGATTCTTAGTGAGAGATATTTACTCAACACAGAGTTTCCACTAGATGGCCAGAAACGCTCTCAAATGCACTTTCGGAGTCCAAAAAAGTGATTCTTACTGCAGATATTCACTAAACACAGAGTTTCCACTGGAAAGCCAGAAACACTCTCAAATGCACTTTCAGAGTCCAAAAAAGTGATACCTACTGCAGATATTCACTCAACACAGATTTTCCACTGGAAGTCCAGTAACGCTCTCAAATGAACTTTCGGAGTCCAAAAAAGTGATTGTTAGTGCAGATATTCACTCAACACAGAGTTTCCACTGGAAGGCCAGAAACGCTCTCAAATGCACTTTAGGAGTCCAAAAAGTGATTCTTACTGCAGATATTCACTCAACACAGAGTTTCCACTGGAAGGCCAGAAATGCTCTCAAATGAACTTTCGAGTCCAAAAAGTGATTCTTAGTGCAGATATTCACTTAACACAGAGTTTCCACTGATAGGCCAGAAACGCTCTCAAATGCACTTTCAGTGTACAAAAACGTGATTCTCAGCGCAGTTATTCACTCAACATAGATTTTCCACTGGAAGGCCAGAAACGCTCTCAAATGCACTTTAGGACTCCAAAAAAGTGATTCTTAGTGAGAGATATTTACTCAACACAGAGTTTCCACTAGATGGCCAGAAACGCTCTCAAATGCACTTTCGGAGTCCAAAAAAGTGATTCTTAGTGCAGATATTCAATCAACACAGATTTTCCACTGGAAGGCCAGAAACGCTCTCAAATGCACTTTCAGAGTCCAAAAAAGTGATTCTTAGTGCAGATATTCACTCAACACAGAGTTTCCACTGGAAGGCCAGAAACACTCTCAAATGCACTTTCAGAGTCCTAAAAAGTGATTCTTTGTGCAGATATTCACTCAACACAGAGTTTACACTGGAAGGCCAGTAACGCTCTCAAATGAACTTTCGGAGTCCAAAAAAGTGATTCTTAGTGCAGATATTTACTCAACACAGATTTTCCACTGGAAGGTCAGAAACGCTCTCAAATAAACTGTCTGAGAAAAAAGTGATTCTTTCTGCAGATATTCACTCAACACAGATTTTCCACTGGAAGGCCAGAAACGCTCTCAAATGCACTTTAGGAGTCCAAAAAGTGATTCTTAGTGAGAGATATTTACTCAACACAGAGTTTCCACTAGATGGCCAGAAACGCTCTCAAATGCACTTTCGAGTCCAAAAAGTGATTCTTACTGCAGATATTCACTCAACACAGAGTTTCCACTGGAAGGCCAGAAACGCTCTCAAATGCACTTTCTGAGACCAAAAAGTGATTCTTAGTGCAAATATTCACTCAACAGAAAGTTTCACAAAAAGGCCAGAAACGCTCTCAAATGCACTTTCAGAGTCCAAAACGTGATTCTCAGCGCAGTTATTCACTCAACACAGAGTTTACACTCGATGTCCAGAAACATTGTCAAATGCACTTTCAGAGTCCAAAAAGTGATTCTTGCTGCAGATATTCACTCAACACAGAGTTTCCACTGGAAAGCCAGAAACGCTCTCAAATGCATTTTCAGAGTCCAAAAAGTGATTCTTACTGCAGATATTCACTAAACACAGAGTTTACACTGAAGGCCAGAAACATTGTCAAAGGCACTTTCAGAGTACAAAAAGTGATTCTTACTGCAGATATTCACTCAACACAGAGTTTCCACTGGAAGGCCAGAAATGCTCTCAAATGAACTTTCGGAGTCCAAAAAGTGATTCTTAGTGCAGATATTCACTCAACACAGAGTTTCCACTGATAGGCCAGAAACGCTCTCAAATGCACTTTCTGAGTCCAAAAAGTGATTGTTAGTGCATATATTCACTCAACATAGAGTTTCCACTAAAAGGCCAGAAACGCTCTCAAATGCATTTTCAGACCCAAAAAAGTGATTGTTAGTGCAGATATTCACTCAACACAGAGTTTTTAGGAGAAGGCCAGAAACTCTCTCAGAAGCACTTCTGAGTCCAAAACAGTGATTCTTAGTGCAGATATTCACTCAACACAGAGTTTCCATTGGAAGACCAGAAACGCTCTCAAATGCATTTTCAGAGTCCAAAAAGTGATTCTTTGTGCAGATATTCACTCAACACGGAGTTTTCACAAAAAGGCCAGAAACGCTCTCAAATGCACTTTCAGAGTCCAAAAAGTGATTCTAAGTGCAGATATTCACTCAACACAGAGTTTCCAGGAGAAGGCCAGAAACTCTCTCAGAAGCACTTTCAGAGTCTAAAACAGTGATTCTTACTGCAGATATTCACTCAACACAGAGTTTCCACTGGTAGGCCAGTAACCCTCTCAAATGAACTTTCGGAGTACAAAAAGTGATTCTTAGTGCAGATATTGACTCAACACAGAGTTTCCACTGGAAGGCCAGAAACGCTCTCAAATGCACTTTTGGAGGCCAAAAAAGTGATTCTTAGTGCAGATATTCACTCAACACAGAGTTTCCAGGAGAAGGCCAGAAACTCTCTCAAAAGCACTCTCTGAGTCCAAAACAGTGATTCTTAGTGCAGATATTCACTCAACACAGAGTTTCCACTGGAAGGCCAGAAACGCTCTCAAATGCATTTTCAGAGTCCAAAAAACGCTAATTCTTCGTGTGCAGATATTCACTCAACACAGAGTTTCCACTGGAAGGCCAGTAACGTTCTCAAATGAACTTTCGTTTCCACTGGAAGGCCAGTGCAAAAAGTGATTCTTAGTGCAGATATTCACTCAACACAGAGTTTCCACTGGAAGGCCAGAAACGCTCTCAAATGCACCTTCTGAGTCCAAAAAGTGATTCTTCGTGCAGATATTCACTCAACACAGAGTTTTCACTGGAAGACCATAAACGCTCTCAAATGCACTTTCAGAGTCCAAAAAGTGATTGTTAGTGCAGATATTCACTCAACACAGAGTTTCCAGGAGAAGGCCAGAAACTCTCTCAGAAGCACTTCTGAGTCCAAAACAGTGATTCTTAGTGCAGAAATTCACTCAACACAAAGTTTCCACTGGAAGACCAGAAACACTCTCAAATGCATTTTCAGAGTCCAAAAAAGTGATTCTTTGTGCAGATATTCACTCAACACAGAGTTTTCACTGGAACGCCAGAAACGCTCTCAAATGCACTTTCAGCGTCCAAAAAAGTGATATTAAGTGCAGATATTCACTCAACACAGAGTTTCCAGGAGAAGGCCAGAAACTCTCTCTGAGGCACTTTCAGAGTCCAAAACAATGATTCTTAGTGCATATATTTACTCAACAGAGAGTTTCCACTAAAAGGCCAGAAACGCTCTGAAATGCATTTTCAGACCCCAAAAAAGTGATTGTTAGTGCAGATATTCACTCAACACAGAGTTTGCACTGGAAGGCCAGTAACGCTCTCAAATGAACTTTCGAATCCAAAAAGTGATTCTTAGTGCAGATATTCACTCAACACAGAGTTTCCACTAGATGGCCAGAAACGCTCAAATGCACTTTCTGAGTCCAAAAAAGTGATTCTTAGTGCATATATTTACTCAACAGAGAGTTTCCACTAAAAGGCCAGAAACGCTCTGAAATGCATTTTCAGACCCCAAAAAAGTGATTGTTAGTGCAGATATTCACTCAACACAGAGGTTTTAGGAGAAGGCCAGAAACTCTGTCAGAAGCACTTCTGAGTCCAAAAAAGTGATTCTTAGTGAGAGATATTTACTCAACACAGAGTTTCCACTAGATGGCCAGAAACGCTCTCAAATGCACTTTCGGAGTCCAAAAAAGTGATTCTTACTGCAGATATTAACTCAACACAGAGTTTCCACTAGATGGCCAGAAACGCTCTCAAATGCACTTTCAGAGTCCAAAAAGTGATTCTTAGTGCAGATATTCACTCAACACAGAGTTTCCACTGGGAGGCCAGAAACGCTCTTAAATGCATTTTCAGAGTCCAAAAAGTGATTCTTTGTGCAGATATTCACTCAACACAGAGTTTACACTGGAAGGCCAGTAACGCTCTCAAATGAACTTTCGAGTCCAAAAAGTGATTCTTAGTGCAGATATTCACTCAACACAGAGTTTCCACTGGAAGGCCAGAAACGCTCTCAAATGCACGTTCAGAGTCCAAAACGTGATTCTCAGCGCAGTTATTCACTCAACACAAAGTTTACACTCGATGGCCAGAAACATAGTCAAATGCACTTTCAGAGTACAAAAAGTGATTCTTACTGCAGATATTCTCTCAACACAGAGTTTCCACTGGAAGACCAGTAACCCTCTCAAATGAACTTTCGGAGTACAAAAAAGTGATTCTTAGTGCAGATATTCACTCAACACAGAGTTTCCTGGAGAAGGCCAGAAACTCTCTCAGAAGCACTTTCTGAGTCCAAAACAGTGATTCTTAGTGCAGATATTCACTCAACACAGAGTTTCCACTGGAAGGCCAGAAACGCTCTCAAATGAACTTTCGGAGTCCAAAAAGTGATTCTTTGTGCAGATATTCACTCAACACAGAGTTTCCACTAGATGGCCAGAAACGCTCTCAAATGCACTTTCGGAGTCAAAAAAAGTGATTCTTAGTGCAGATATTCACTCAACACAGAGTTTCCACTGATAGGCCAGAAACGCTCTCGAATGCTCCTTCAGAGTCCAAAAAAGGGATTTTTAATGCAAATATACACTCAACACAGAGTTTCCACTAGAAAGCCGGAAACACTCTCATATGCACTTTCAGAGTGCAAGATAACGATTCTTAGTGCAGATATTCACTCAACACAGAGTTTTCAATAGAAGTCCAGAAACTCTCTCAGAAGCACTTTCAGAGCCCAAAAAAGTGATTCTCAGGACAAAAAATCACTCAACACAGAGTTTCCACTGATAGGCTAGAAACGCTCTCAAATGCACTTTAGGAGTCCAATAAAGTGATTCTTAGTGAGAGATAATTTACCCAACACAGAGTTTCCACTAGATGGCCAGAAACGCTCTCAAATGCATTTTCAGAGTCCAAAAAAGTGATTCTTTGTGCAGATATTCACTCAGCACAGAGTTTACACTGGAAGTCCAGTAACGCTCTCAAATGAACTTTCGGAGTCCAAAAAATAGATTCTTAGTGCAGATATTCACTCAACACAGAGTTTCCACTGGAAGGCCAGAAACGCTCTCAAATGCTCTTTCAGACCCCAAAAAAGTGGTTTATAGTGCAGATATTCACTCAACACAGAGTTTCCACTAGAAGGCCAGAAACGCTCTCGAATGCACTTTCAGAGTCCAAAAAAGTGATTCTTTGTGAAGATGCTCACTCAACACAGAGTTTCCACTAGAAGGCCAGAAACTCTCTCAGATGCACTTATAAAGTCCAAAAAAGTGATTCTTTGCGCAGTTATTCACTCAACACAGAGTTTCCACTGGAAGGCCAGAAACACTCTCAAATGCATTTTCAGAGTCCAAAAAAGTAATTCTCAGGGCAGATATTCAGTCAACACAAAGTTTCCAGTAGAAGTCCAGAAACACTCTCAGATGCATTTTCAGAGTACAAAACAGTGATTCTCATGGCAGATATTCTGTCAAAACAGAGTTTCCACGAAAAGGCCAGAAACGCTCTCAAAGTCACTTTCAGAGTGCAAAAAATTGATTCTTAGTGCAGATATTCACTCAACACAGAGTTTCCAGTAGAAGTCCAGAAACGATCTGTAATGCATTTCCAGAGACCAAAACAGTGATTCTCAGGGCAGATATTCATTCAACACAGAGTTTCCATTAAAAGGACAGAAACGCTCTCAAATGCTCTTTCAGAGTCCAAAAAAGTGGTTTTTAGTGCAGATATTGACTCAACACAGAGTTTCCACTAAAAGGCCAGAAACGCTCTCAAATGCACATTCAGAGTGCAAAAAAGTCATTCCATGTGCAGATATTCACTCAACACAGAGTTTCCACTAGAAAGCCGGAAACACTCTCATATGCACCTTCAGAGTACAAGATAAAGATTCTTAGTGGAGATATTCACTCAACACAGAGTTTTCAATAGAGGTCCAGAAACTCTCTCAGATTCATTTTCAGAGTTCAAAACACTGATTCTCAGGGCAGATATTCAGTCAACACAGAGTTTCCACCAGATGGCCAGAAACGCTCTCAAATGCACTTTCGGAGTCCAAAAAAGTGATTCTTAGTGCAGATATTCAATCAACACAGAGTTTCCACTGGAAGGCCAGAAACGCTCTCGAATGCATATTCAGAGACCAAAACAGTGATTCTAAGTGCAGATATCCAGTCAACACAGAATCTCCACTGGAAGGCCAGAAACGCTCTCAAATGCATTTTCAGAGTCCAAAACAATAATTCTTAGGGCAGATATTCTGTCAACACAGAGTTTCCACAAGAAGGCAAGAAACGCTCTCAAATGCACTTTCAGAGTCCAAAAAAGTGATTTTCAGGGCAGATATTCAGTTAACACAGAGTTTCCACTAAAAGACCAGAAACGCTCTCAAATACACTTTCAGAGTCCAAAAAAGTGATTCTTAGTGCAGATATTCACTCATCACAGAGTTTCCACTGGAAGGCCAGAAACGCTCTCAAAAGCTCTTTCAGAGCCCAAAAAAGTGGTTTATAGCGCAGATATTCACTCAACACAGAGTTTCCACTAGCAGACCAGAAACACTCTCAAATGCACTTTCAGAGTCCAAAAAAGTGATTCTCAGGGCAGATATTCAGTTAACACAGAGTTTCCACTGGAAGGCCAGAAACGCTCTCAGATGCAATTTCAGAGTCCAAAAAAGAGATTCTTTGCGCAGTTATTCACTCAACACAGAGTTTCCACTGGAAGTCCAGAAACACTCTCAAATGCATTTTTGGAGTCCAAAAAAGAAATTCTCAGGGCAGATATTCAGTCAACACAAAGTTTCAAGTAGAAGGCCAGAAACGCTCTCAGAAGCATTTTCGGAGTTCAAAAAGTGATTCTTAGTGCAGATATTCACTCAACACAGAGTTTCCAATAGAAGTCCAGAAACACTCTGTAATGCAGTTTCAGAGTCCAAAAAAAGTGATTTTCAGGGCAGATATTCAGTCAACACTCTGTTTCCACTAGAAGTCCAGAAACACTCTCAGATGCATTTTCAGAGTACAAAACAGTGATTCTCAGGGCAGATATTCTGTCAACACAGAGTTTCCATTAAAAGGACAGAAACGCTCTCAAATGCTCTTTCAGAGTCCAAAACAATGGTTTTTAGTGCAGATATTGACCCAACACAGAGTTTCCACTGGAAGGCCAGAAACGCTCTCAAATGCATTTTCAGAGACCAAAACAGTGAATCTCAGTGCAGATATTCAGTCAACACTCTGTTTCCACTGGAAGGCCAGAAACGCTCTCAGATGCAATTTCAGAGTCCAAAAAAGTGATTCTTAGTGCAGATACTCACTCAACACAGAGTTTCTACTAAAAGACCAGAAACGCTCTCAAATGCTCTTTCAGAGTCCAAAAAAGTGGTTTTTAGTGCAGATATTCACTCAACACAGAGTTTTCACTGGAAGGCCAGAAATGCTCTCGAATGCATTTTCTGAGTCCAAAACGGTGATTCTCAGGGAAGATATTCACTCAACACAGAGTTTCCAGTAGAAGTCCAGAAACTCTCTCAGACGCACTTTCAGAGCCCAAAAAAGTGATTCTTAGTGCAGATATTCACTCAACACAGAGTTTTCAATAGAAGGCCAGAAACTCTCTCAGATGCACCTTCACTGTCCAGAAAAAGTGATTCTCAGTGCAGATATTCACTCAACACAAAGTGTCCAGTAGATGGCCAGAGACGCGTCAGATGCATTTTCAGAGTCCAAAACAGTGATTGTCAGGGCAGATAATCACTCAACACAGAGTTTCCACGAGAATGCCAGAAACTCTCTCAAATGCATTTTCTGAGTCCAAAACGGTGATTCTCAGGGAAGATATTCACTCAACACAGAGTTTCCACTGGAAAGTCATAAACGCTCTCAATTGAACTTTCTGACTCCAAAAAAGTCATTCTTAGTGCAGATATTCGCTCAACACAAAGTTTCCACTGCAAGGCCAGAAACGATCTGTAATGCATTTTCAGAGACCAAAACAGTGATTCTCAGGGCAGATATTCAGTCAACACAGAGTTTCCATTAAAAGGACAGAAACGCTCTCAAATGCTCTTTCAGAGTCCAAAAAAGTGGTTTTTAGTGCAGATATTGACTCAACACAGAGTTTCCACTGGAAGGCCAGAAACGCTCTCGAATGCATTTTCAGAGCCCAAAAAAGTGATTCTTAGTGCAGATATTCACTCAACACAGAGTTTCCAGTAGCAGATATTCACTCAACGCAGAGATTTCAATAGAAGGCCAGAAACACTCTCAGATGCACCTTCAGTGTCCAGAAAAAGTGATTCTCAGTGCAGATATTCGCTCAATACAAAGTTCCTACTAAAAGACGAGAAACGCTCTCAGATGCACTTTCAGAGTCCAAAAAAGTGATTCTTAGTGCAGATATTCACTCAACACAGAGTTTCCACCAGAAGGCCAGAAACGCTCTCAGATGCATTTTCAGCGTCCATAACAGTGATTCACAGGGCAGATATTCTGTCAACACAGAGTTTCCACAATGAGGCCAGAAACGCTCTCAAATGCACTTTCAGATTCCAAAAAAGTGATTTTCAGGGCAGATATTCAGTCAACACAGTTTCCACTAGAAGGCCAGAAACACTCTCATATGCACCTTCAGAGTACAAAATGACGATTCTTAGTGCAGATATTCACTCAACACAGAGTTTTCAATAAAAGTCCAGAAACTCTCTCAGATGCACTTTCAGAGTCCAAAAAAGTGATTCTTTGTGCAGAAATTCACTCAACACAATGTTTCCATTAGAAACTCAGAAACGCTCTCAGATGCATTTTGAGAATCCAAAACAGTGATTCTCAGGGAAGATATTCACTCAACACAGAGTTTCCACGAGAAGGCCAGAACGCTCTCAAATGCACTTTCAGAGTGCAAAAAGTGATTCTTTGTGCAAATATTCACACAACACAAAGTTTCCAGAAGAAGGCCAGAAACTCTCTCAAATGCATTTTCTGAGTCCAAAACGTGTGATTCTCAGGAAGATATTCACTCAACACAGAGTTTCCACGAGAAGGCTAGAAACGCTCTCAAATGCACTTTCAGAGTCCAAAAAAGTGATCTTTAGTGCAGATATTCACTCAACACAGAGTTTCCACTGGAAGGCCAGAAACGCTCTCAAATGCACTTTTAGGGTTCAAATAAGTGATTCGTAGTGCAGATATTCACTCCACACAAAATTTCCAGTAGAAGTCCAGAAACTCTCTCAAATGCACTTTCAGAGTCCAAAAAAGTGATTCTCAGGGCAGATAATCACTTGACACAGAGGTTCCACTGGAAGGCCAGAAACGCAATGTAATGCATTTTCAGAGACTAAAACAGTGATTCTCAGGGCAGATACTCACTCAACACAGAGTTTCCACTGGAAGGCCAGAAATGCTGTCAAATGCACGTTCAGAGTCCAAAAAAGTGATTTTTAGTGCAGATATTCAGTCAACACAATGTTTCCATGAGAAGGCCAGAAACGCTCTCAAATGCTCTTTCAGAGTCCAAAAAAGTGGTTTTTAGTGCAGATATTCAGTCAACACAATGTTTCCACAAGAAGGCCAGAAACGCTCTCAAATGCTCTTTCAGAGTCCAAAAAAGTGATTCTTTGTGCAGATACTCACTCAACACAGAGTTTCTACTAAAAGACCAGAAACGCTCTCAAATGCACTGTCAGAGTCCAAAAAAGTGATTCTTAGAGCAGATATTCACTCCAAACAGATTTTTTTCACTGGAAGGCCAGAAACGCTCTCAAATGCTCTTTCAGAGTCCAAAAAAGTGGTTTTTAGTGCAGATATTGAGTCAACACAGAGTTTCCACTGGAAGGCCAGAAACGCTCTCGAATGCATTTTCAGAGTCCAAAAAGTAATTCTCAGGGCAAATATTCACTCAACACAGAGTTTCCACTGGAAGGCCAGAAACGCTCTGAAATGCACTTTTGGAGTCCAAAAAAGTAATTCTCAGGGCAGATATTCAGTCAACACAAAGTTTCAAGTAGAAGGCCAGAAACGCTCTCAGATGCATTTTCAGAGTTCAAAACAGTGACTCTCAGGGCAGATATTCAGTCAACACAGAGTTTCCACTGGAAGGCCAGAAATTCTCTCAAATGCACTTTCAGAGTCCAAAAAAGTGATTTTCAGGGCGGATATTCAGTCAACACAAAGTTTCAAGTAGAAGGCCAGAAACGCTCTCAGATGCATTTTCAGAGTTCAAAACAGTGACTCTCAGGGCAGATATTCAGTCAACACAGAGTTTCCACTAGAAGGCCAGAAACGCTCTCAAATGCTCTTTCAGAGTCCAAAAAAGGGATTTTTAATGCAGATATACACTCAACACAGAGTTTCCACTAGAAAGCCGGAAACACTCTCATATGCACCTTCAGAGTACAAGATAACGATTCTTAGTGCAGATATTCACTCAACACAGAGTTTTCAATAGAAGTCCACAAACTCTCTCAGATGCATTTTCAGAGTCCAAAACACTGATTGTCAGGGCAGATATTCAGTCAACAGAGTTTCCACTGAAAGGCCAGAAACGCTCTCAAATGCACTTTCAAAGTCCAAAAAAGTGATTTTCAGGGCAGATATTCAGTCAACACAGAGTTTCCACTAGAAGGCCAGAAACACTCTCAAATGCTCTTTCAGAGTCCAAAAAAGTGATTTTTAATGCAGATATACACTCACCACAGAGTTTCCACTAGAAGGCCAGAAACACTTTCATATGCACCTTCAGAGTACAAAATAACGATTCTTAGTGCAGATATTCAGTCAACACAGAGTTTCCATGAGAAGGCCAGAAACGCTCTCAAATGCTCTTTTCAGAGTCCAAAAAGTGGTTTTTAGTGCAGATATTGAGTCAACACAGAGTTTCCACTGGAAGGCCAGAAACGCTCTCGAATGCACGTTCAGAATCCAAAAAGTGATTCTTAGTGCAGATATTCAGTCAACACAATGTTTCCACAAGAAGGCCAGAAACGCTCTCAAATGCTCTTTCAGAGTCCAAAAAAGTGATTCTTTGTGCAGATACTCACTCAACACAGAGTTTCTACTAAAAGACCAGAAACGCTCTCAAATGCACTGTCAGAGTCCAAAAAAGTGATTCTTAGAGCAGATATTCACTCCAAACATATTTTTCACTGGAAGGCCAGAAACGCTCTCAAATGCTCTTTCAGAGTCCAAAAAAGTGGTTTTTAGTGCAGATATTGAGTCAACACAGAGTTTCCACTGGAAGGCCAGAAACGCTCTCGAATGCATTTTCAGAGTCCAAAAAAGTAATTCTCAGGGCAAATATTCACTCAACACAAAGTTTCAAGTAGAAGGCCAGAAACGCTCTCAGATGCATTTTCAGAGTTCAAAACAGTGACTCTCAGGGCAGATATTCAGTCAACACAGAGTTTCCACTGGAAGGCCAGAAATTCTCTCATATGCACCTTCAGAGTACAAGATAACGATTCTTAGTGCAGATATTCACTCAACACAGAGTTTTCAATAGAAGTCCAGTACACTTGTCCCAATGCCCTCTCTCCCTCATTCACCATCTTATTTTTGTTATCTCCTGAATCTCAGGTTCATTATTGCTAATGCAGGCCTTGCTACTCTTTCAGATGTGCAGTATTCACTGCATTTTTGGACACATCATCAGTAGTGTATGTCAGGATCATAGGGCGCTTCGGCCTTTCAATACTAGCCCGAAACACCCCGTCCAAGAGGCCTGCGAGATTTAGTTGTAGTTTTACTGTTTAGATTTAGCAGGCCTCCACTGTCTTTTCCTTTTCTTTCTGTACTTCAGTTTTTGTTTAGTTTTCTTGCTTAGATTTAGTAGGCCTTGTTACTCTTTTTGATGTACAATTTTTACTGAATTTTAGGACACATCATCAGTAGTGTACCTCAGAATCATCGGGTGTTTCGGCCTTTCAACACTATACACCCTCCTCTGAGGCGGCCAGCCAAGGGGGATCAGGCCTCGGTTTATGTCCCATATCCAATTCATTTTCTTTTATTAATCTTTTTTTAGTTTTTGAGGGTTTACTCAACCTCAACTTACTTTAGTTATTCTTCTGTTATCCTGCTCTTAGGTTTTTCTGTAAAAAGACTGTTTTACTGATATCCGTTTTCCAGAGCTGAGGTTTTTAATATTTCATCCAATCTTGGTTTTTTGTGAGTATCTTAGCTAGACATTGCACAACTTGTTTTCAGTTTTTGAGGGTTTAATCAACCTCAACTTTGGTTATTTTTCAGTTATACTGCTCTTAGGTTTTTCTACAAAAGGACTGTTTTTACTTTGGGTATTCTTTAGTTATCCTGCAAAAAGACTGTTTTTGCTGTTTTTAGTTGTTCCTTTTTATTTTAGGTTTTTAAACTAAATGCTATTTTTCATATCCCTTCTCCGGGTGCCAGGAAAAGCGCTGGTGTAGTGCATCATGGACAGGTGTGTGAGTGGTGCTAGCCACCGGTAGAAGACTGGGCCACCATTTAAGGTCTGTAGGCCCCAGACCACCGTCCTGCGTGCTGTCCAAGTGGACCCAGGGGGGCTGGATACTTACTTTGCTCTACCCAAGTAATCTTTGTTAACACCGCAAGGTTGCCCGATCACTTGAGTAGAGCCTGCGAGAGGGCCTCCCTTCGTGGGGCTTGCTCTGGCGTTTCCCCCAAGCAGACTGTTCGTTAACACCGCAAGGTTTCCCAGTCTGCCTGATCAGGGCCCGGGAAGGTAGGTACCGTGCATTACGTCACCTCCCAGACAGCCCTGGGTGCTGGTCCTTTTTCCCAGCGGATGGCTTCCCTACCTGTTCCAGCCGAGTATTCCCAGACACTGGAACCCTTCGGGAAGCCATCAGGCTTCTACTGGGTCGGACCCACACAGCTCAATTGCCTCCTGCATCCTAAGGCCCTAATTTAGTCTGTTCTCTTCGGACACGGTTTAGTTTTTTCCGACCTCACAAACTATGTGGTCTTTAAGAGAAGCAGTTGTACTTTCAGACGCAGAAAACTATGTTTTTATCTTTAATCCGTCCCCGAGATATTCATCTCCAAAGTTCCAATATATGATTACCCAGAGGCCCCTATTCAAATTTCTGCTTCTTTCTTTAATGTTGGTATCTTAAAATACCTTTTTGTTTCTAATTTTAAATTTCCCCACTGCGGAGTGGTTTGTTATGGAGTATATTTAGATATTATATATTTTTATACTTTAATTTGTATTTTTATTTATTCTTATTGTAATTTTCTTGTATTAATTTTATTAGATTATGTTTATTCTTTTTAAATATGTAATTTTTAGTATCTCTTTAGGGTTGGGGTTAAGATTAGGTTACGGATAGAGTTAGGGTTGACCCTTAGGGTTAGGGCTAGGGTTACTGCTACCGCTTAGGTTGGAGAGCTTAGGATTAGGGTTTAGAGTTATAGTTAGGGTTACTGTTCCAGTTTTTTTAGGTTGGGGACTTAGGGTTAGGGTTGGGGTTAGGGTTACAGTTTAGGGTTGGAGAGTTAAGATTAGGGTTACTGTTACCATTTTTAGGGAACTTGGTTAAGGTTAGGTTGGGGTTAGGGTTACCCTTATAGTGTTAAGGTTTGGGATTTAGGGTCAGAGATAGGGTTAGGGTTACGGTTAGTGTTACCCTTACCGCTTAGGGTTAAGGGTTTTAGGGTTAGGGTTGGGGTTAGGGTTGCGGTTAGGGTTACCCTAACAGTTTAGGGTTTAGGGTTTTTAAGAATGATAAACTTATTATGTTTCATCCTGAGTCTCAGGTTCATTGTTGCTGATGTTTGGCCCTTAAATCAGTACCCAGTAGGAAATGCCGTATTGACTGCTAATTTTTAGTGGTCACCCTTATCATCCTTATACAGTGAAGTAAACTATATATGTGTGAGCAGACGAGCAGAAGGACGAACCGGGCAACGGCCACGGCCAGCGAACGAACCAGACAGACGAATGCAGGAGGGCCCCAAGGAGACCACCGCCGGAGGAACGAATGAACGACCGCCAGTTAAGGCCAGCCGACAAGCGAACACCCGCCGAGGGCTCTCCCGGTCAGTCGGCCAAACAACCGCCTGAACGAATCCCCCAGGCGAACGCACAAACCGCGGACGGACGAGAGCCCGGGCGCCCAATGAACGAATGAACGAACACCAATTAGGTGGGCGAACAGAAACACCCCACCCAGGGCCCCCGGAGAGCAAGCGACCAGGCCGCGGATGCGCAGGCGCCGCAGGCGAACGGACAGGCCGCTGAGTGAACGAAAACTCTAAAGGGTCGACCCGGCACCCGAATGAACGCCCAAACGCCCGCCCCGCCCCCCAGAAACAACCGACCAAAATTAGGGTTAGGGTTAGGGTTAGGGTTAGGGTTAGGGTTAGGGTTAGGGTTAGGGTTAGGGTTAGGGTTAGGCTGTAGGAAATTTGCACGGGCACACTAAATCTTTCTATTCCTTTATAACTTGTATTTTGTACCCCGATAGTTCCCTGGTTTTAATTTGTATTGGGGAAAAGGGGCCAACTCTCCTATATCCTATTTTTAAGTTTTAGGGAGGGCATTAAACTGTGTACTTTGTGAAATAAGAGACCCTAGATGTCTTGTTAGAGTCCAAGATGGTCGTGGTCATTGTTCGGGTCTGGAACTGTTGGGGTCCGGTGGAGGATCCAAAAAGCAGCTGGAATTAGGGTTAGGGTTGGGACAAGAACAAGGGTTAAGGTGAGGGTTAGGGTTGGGGTGAGGTTAGGGTTGGGACTGAGGATCGGGTTGAGGTTAGGGTTGGGGTTAGGGTTAAGGTAAGGGTTGGGGTGAGGTTGGGGTTAGGGTTAAGGTAAGGGTTGGGGTGAGGTTGGGGTTAGGGTTAAGGTAAGGGTTGGGGTTAGGGTTAAGGTTAGGGTTATGGTTAGGGTTGGGGGCCTGGTCTGGCCATAATCAGGTCCAAAACCCAGAGTCCCCAAGATCAAACATAGACACAGGGCTGAAACCAGGTGCGGTAGCTCAGGCCTAAGATGCTTATAGTTTTATGGGGGGGAGGGGCAAGAAAGAGAAAGTGTAAGGTCTAAGGCTCCCTTGCCTCTCTATGTGGTGCCATATTAAAGAATATGTGCTAAAAATGATAAAGTTTATCTATGACCTTTATAATAAAAATATTAATAAATAATCTAATTCATTATTTTATAAACAGAAGTGCTATTTGGAGGAAGACCCTCCTTATATTAAAAAAGTGAAGTCTAGACTGCATAGAGAACTAATCTAAAGTGCTATAGAAGGAGGTTCTTATTTTGGGACCACAACTTACCTTTTTAGGATATTGGACATATCCTTCTAATTTCCACTTTTGGGTACTCTAAATAGAGTTCCCCATCAGAAACTCCATAAAGGAGTTATTTCTGGTTGAAATTTGCTAAGCCCAGACAAAACTAGGTTCTGTGATCCCCAAACCTCTGTCACGGTGGAAATTGTCATGCCATCTGGAGATGGAGGAGTAACTGTCCCAGGATTCCCTGCTCGCATGCATAATAAGTAAGGTCCGTAGAGACATAATATAAGTGCACTCAAAAAAAGTTTTCCATTTAAAGGGCCAGTGTCTGGTATTCTATGCATCCAGAAGAAATACCTGTATAAGCATTTTTTATTTATTTTGGATGCATAGATTTTATTTAATATATTCACATCCTTTTTCTCCATGCAAAACACTTTTTCTTCATGCAAAAAGAAAGAGAAACATGTAAAAATCACACATATTAAATAACATGTTTCATTTCACCCCTTAAATCCTCATGCTTATTTCATTAAAGACAACACAAAATCTCAATCTCCTAATGGCATTTATATTAACATTCTCTTTTTTTGATTTTATAATAGAGTAGTTCTATACAAGTCCAGTTTTGTGTTACTGCCGGATTACCATCAGTATTTCAAAGCACACACATATAAATATTAAAGTTCAGAGTCACCACAATCACTTGTTATATTTAAACCCATAAAACTTCTTAAAATTCATTAGATGTCAGTTACCAGGCCATTCCTATCACTCTCTGGTATTCAGTCCTGTTGGGAAAAGAGTATTAAGTTTTTGGATCCAACACCTTTCCTTCCATTTGCGTTGTTTAAGTGTCCAGTGCACACCTGACTCCAGGCCCGCCATCCTAAGTGCTTGTACTGAATGTGTGTGAAAATGTGTATATAAATGAGTCCGTATTACTGCCCTCCCAATTTGATATAAGTGTTGTTGCAACCTTTCCCCAAAACTGTTTCCTGTTTCGCCCACATACTTCATTTGACACTGTAAGCATATTATTACATATACCCCATTTTTGGTGGACGGTGTAAATGTCTGCCAAATGGGGGTCCCAGTATCATTACTCCCTTGAATGTATTTTAGTGTAATAAAGTGTGGGGTAATCAGTTTGGAGG
>JAFDVH010000041.1:0-41893 GCA_019176425.1 Megalops atlanticus | reverse complement strand
TAAAAAGAATAAACATAATCCAATAAAATTAATACAAGAAAATTACAATACGAATAAATAAAAATACAAATTAAAGTATAAAAATATATAATATCTAAATATACTCCATAACAAACCACTCCGCAGTGGGGAAATTTAAAATTAGAAACAAAAAGGTATTTTAAGATACCAACATTAAAGAAAGAAGCAGAAATTTGAATAGGGGCCTCTGGGTAATCATATATTGGAACTTTGGAGATGAATATCTCGGGACGGATTAAAGATAAAAACATAGTTTTTTCTGCGTCTGAAAGTACAACTGCTTCTCTTAAAGACCACATAGTTTGTGAGGTCGGAAAAAACTAAACCGTGTCCGAAGAGAACAGACTAAATTAGGGCCTTAGGATGCAGGAGGCAATTGAGCTGTGTGGGTCCGACCCAGTAGAAGCCTGATGGCTTCCCGAAGGGTTCCAGTGTCTGGGGAATACTCGGCTGGAACAGGTAGGGAAGCCATCCGCTGGGAAAAAGGACCAGCACCCAGGGCTGTCTGGGAGGTGACGTAATGCACGGTACCTACCTCCCGGGCCCTGATCAGGCAGACTGGGAAACCTTGCGGTGTTAACGAACAGTCTGCTTGGGGAAACGCCAGAGCAAGCCCCACGAAGGAGGCCCTCTCGCAGGCTCTACTCAGGTGATCGGGCAACCTTGCGGTGTTAACAAAGATTACTTGGGTAGAGCAAAGTAAGTATCCAGCCCCCCTGGGTCCACTTGGACAGCACGCAGGGACGGTGGTCTGGGGCCTACAGACCTTAATTGGTGGCCCAGTCTTCTACCGGTGGCTAGCACCACTCACACACCTGTCCACGATGCACTACACCAGCGTTTCCTGGGACCCGGAGAAGAGATATGAAAAATAGCATTTAGCTTAAAAACCTAAAATAAAAACAGCAAAAACAGTCTTTTTGCAGGATACCTAAAGAATACCCAAAGTAATTTGCAGAAAAACCTAAGAGCAGGATAACTGCAGAATAAAGTAAGTTGAGGTTGAGTAAACCCTCAAAAACTAAACAAAGACTAATAAAAGAAAATCAATTGGATATGGGACACAAGCCGAGGCCTGATCTCCCTTGGCTGGCCGCCTCAGAGGAGGGTGTATAGTGTTGAAAGGCCGAAACACCCGATGATCCTGAGGTACACTACTGATGATGTGTCCTAAAATTCAGTTAAAATTTGCACATCAAAAAGAGTAACAGGGCCTACTAAAACCTAAGCAAGAAAACTACAACAACAACTAAAATATAGAGAGAAAGGCCAGTGGAAGCCTAAAAAAGAAATAAAAACTTAATCTGGCAGGACGGGGATGTGGTGGCCTAGTGCTGAAAGGCCAGAACACCCTATGACCCTGACATACGCCACCAATGAAGTGTTAGAAAACTCAGTGAAACAGGACAGGGATGTGGTGGCCTAGTGCTGAAAGGCCAGAACACCCTATGACCCTGACATACGCCACCAATGATGTGAAAATCGCACATCAAAAAGGGAATACAAGGCCTACTAAATACAAAAAGAAAAGGAAAGCTTTTGGATACCCACAAAAAAGAAAAAAAAGAACTAAATCTCGCAGGCCTCTGGGACGGGGGTGTGGAGGCCTAGGGTCGAAAGGTCAAAACACCTTATGATCCTGACATACACTACTAATGTTGTGTTTAAAAATACAGTGAATATTACACACAACTAAAACCTAAGCAAGAAAACTACAACAAAAACTAAAGTATAGAAAAGAAGGCCAGTGGAGGCCTAAAAAGAAATAAAAACTAAATCTGGCAGGACGGGGATGTGGTGGCCTAGTGCTGAAAGGCCAGAACACCCTATGACCCTGACATACGCCACCAATGATGTGAAAATCGCACATCAAAAGGGAATACAAGGCCTACTAAATACAAAAAGAAAAGGAAAGCTTTTGGATACCCACAAAAAGAAAAAAAAGAACTAAATCTCGCAGGCCTCTGGGACGGGGGTGTGGAGGCCTAGGGTCGAAAGGTCAAAACACCTTATGATCCTGACATACACTACTAATGTTGTGTTTAAAAATACAGTGAATATTACACACCTGAAAGAGTAACAAGGCCTACATGAGCAATAATGAACCTGAAAATAAGAAAGTGAAAGGTCATTGGGACAAGTGTACAGCCTAACATGCGTCGGCCCGTGCCCTGCCTTTGAGCCCCAATTTCAACCACATGGTCTGAAAGGACTAATGTGGGGGGGATCATCGGAAAACTTCCACAAAACCTAACCCTAACCCTAACCCTAACCCTAAAACCCTTAACCCTAAGCGGTAAGGGTAACACTAACCGTAACCCTAACCCTATCTCTGACCCTAAATCCCAAACCTTAACACTATAAGGGTAACCCTAACCCCAACCCTAACCTTAACCAAGTTCCCCTAAAAATGGTAACAGTAACCCTAATCTTAACTCTCCAACCCTAAACTGTAACCCTAACCCCAACCCTAACCCTAAGTCCCCAACCCTAAAAAACTGGAACAGTAACCCTAACTATAACTCTAAACCCTAATCCTAAGCTCTCCAACCTAAGCGGTAGCAGTAACCCTAGCCCTAACCCTAAGGGTCAACCCTAACTCTATCCGTAACCCTAATCTTAACCCCAACCCTAAAGAGATACTAAAAAATTACATATTTAAAAAGAATAAACATAATCTAATAAAATTAATACAAGAAAATTACAATAAGAATAAATAAAAATACAAATTAAAGTATAAAAATATATAATATCTAAATATACTCCATAACAAACCACTCCGCAGTGGGGAAATTTAAAATTAGAAACAAAAAGGTATTTTAAGATACCAACATTAAAGAAAGAAGCAGAAATTTGAATAGGGGCCTCTGGGTAATCATATATTGGAACTTTGGAGATGAATATCTCGGGACGGATTAAAGATAAAAACATAGTTTTTCTGCGTTTGAAAGTACAACTGCTTCTCTTAAAGACCACATAGTTTGTGAGGTCGGAAAAAACTAAACCGTGTCCGAAGAGAACAGACTAAATTAGGGCCTTAGGATGCAGGAGGCAATTGAGCTGTGTGGGTCCGACCCAGTAGAAGCCTGATGGCTTCCCGAAGGGTTCCAGTGTCTGGGGAATACTCGGCTGGAACAGGTAGGGAAGCCATCCGCTGGGAAAAAGGACCAGCACCCAGGGCTGTCTGGGAGGTGACGTAATGCACGGTACCTACCTTCCCGGGCCCTGATCAGGCAGACTGGGAAACCTTGCGGTGTTAACAACAGTCTGCTTGGGGGAAACGCCAGAGCAAGCCCCACGAAGGAGGCCCTCTCGCAGGCTCTACTCAAGTGATCGGGCAACCTTGCGGTGTTAACAAAGATTACTTGGGTAGAGCAAAAGTAAGTATCCAGCCCCCCTGGGTCCACTTGGACAGCATGCAGGGACGGTGGTCTGGGGCCTACAGACCTTAATTGGTGGCCCAGTCTTCTACCGGTGGCTAGCACCACTCACACACCTGTCCACGATGCACTACACCAGCGCGTTTCCTGGGATTCGGAGAAGGGATATGAAAAATAGCATTTAGCTTAAAAACCTAAAATAAAAAGGAACAACTAAAAACAGCAAAAACAGTCTGTTTTGCAGGAGAACTAAAGAATACCCAAAATAATTTGCAGAAAAACCTAAGAGCAGGATAACTGAAAAATAACCAAAGTAAGTTGAGGTTGATTAAACCCTCAAAAACTAAACAAAGATTAATAAAAGAAAATCAATTGGATATGGGACACAAGCCGAGGCCTGATCTCCCTTGGCTGGCCGCCTCAGAGGAGGGTGTATAGTGTTGAAAGGCCGAAACACCCGATGATCCTGAGGTACACTACTGATGATGTGTCCTAAAATTCAGTTAAAATTTGCACATCAAAAAGAGTAACAGGGCCTACTAAAACCTAAGCAAGAAAACTACAACAACAACTAAAATATAGAGAGAGAAGGCCAGTGGAAGCCTAAAAAAGAAATAAAAACTTAATCTGGCAGGACGGGGATGTGGTGGCCTAGTGCTGAAAGGCCAGAACACCCTATGACCCTGACATACGCCACCAATGAAGTGTTAGAAAACTCAGTGAAACAGGACAGGGATGTGGTGGCCTAGTGCTGAAAGGCCAGAACACCCTATGACCCTGACATACAAAACCAATGATGTGAAAATCGCACATCAAAAAGGGAAAACAAGGCCTACTAAATACAAAAAGAAAAGGAAAGCTTTTGGATACCCACAAAAAGAAAAAAAGAACTAAATCTCGCAGGCCTCTGGGACGGGGGTGTGGAGGCCTAGGGTCGAAAGGTCAAAACACCTTGTGATCCTGACATACACTGCTAATGTTGTGTTTAAAAATACAGTGAATATTACACACCTGAAAGAGTAACGAGGCCTACATGAGCAATAATGAACCTGAAAATAAGAAAGTGAAAGGTCATTGGGACAAGTGTACAGCCTAACATGCGTCGGCCCGTGCCCTGCCTTTGAGCCCCCATTTCAACCACATGGTCTGAAAGGACTAATGTGGGGGGGATCATCGGAAAACTTCCACAAAACCTAACCCAGCCAGTGCCATCGGACCAGGCTGACACAAAGAGATCCCAAATAAAACCCTTTCTGAATTCAACTACAGTGTGGCCATTCTTATAAGAAAAGGCCTCTTGGACAAGGGTGTGGAGGCCTAGTGCTGAAAGGCCAAAACACCCTATGATCCTGAAGATGTGTTCAAAAATTCAGAAAAAATTACACGTCTATAAAAAGTAACAAGGCCTATTAAAACTACAAATACAGAAAGAAAAGGAAAGATGTTGGATGCCTTAAAAAGAAAAAAAGAAAAAAAGAACAAAATCTAAAGGCCTTTTGGAGCTCACTTAAACTGAATAAGAATTAAAGAAATAACACCTAAATTTCAAACCCATTCGTCCTCCAGGCTTCTTGCAGAGGTATGGAGGACTGACTGGGTGTTTAAGATATGCCAAGCCAGGCATAGAGGGTGACCTGCTAAGCTTGCGGCCTCACTCCTCACCTCTGCTCTTTCCAGGTTGACGTTTTCCCTGAACACAAGGAGCTCGCTTAGGGGCTTTCGGGTGGTCGGTTGTTTCTGGGGACGGCGGGGCGGGCGTTTGGGCCGTTCATTCGGGTGCCTTTGGCCCCTTAGAGTTTTCGTTCACTCAGCGGCCTGTCCGTTCGCCTGCGGCGCCTGCGCATCCGGCGGCCTGGTCGTTTGCTCTCCGGGGCCCTGGGTGGGGTGTTCGTCTGTTCGCCCACCTTAATTGGTGTTCGTTCATTCGTTCATTCGGGCCGCCCCCTCTCGTCCGTCCGGCGGTTTGTGCGTTCGCCTGGGGGATTCGTTCAGGCGGTTGTTTGGCCGACTGACCGGGAGAGCCCTCAGCGGGTGTTCGCTTGTCGGCTGGCCTTAACTGGCGGTCGTTCATTCGTTCCTCCGGCGGTGGTCTCCTTGGGGCCCTCCTGCATTCGTCTGTCTGGTTCGTTCGCTGGCCGTGGCCGTTGCCCGGTTCGTCCTTCTGCTCGTCTGCTCACACATGTATAGTTTACTTCACTGTATAAGGATGATAAGGGTGACCACTAAAAATTAGCAGTCAATACGGCATTTCCTACTGGGTACTGATTTAAGGGCCAAACATCAGCAACAATGAACCTGAGACTCAGGATGAAACATAATAAGTTTATCATTCTTAAAAACCCTAAACCCTAAACTGTTAGGGTAACCCTAACCGCAACCCTAACCCCAACCCTAACCCTAAAACCCTTAACCCTAAGCGGTAAGGGTAACACTAACCGTAACCCTAACCCTATCTCTGACCCTAAATCCCAAACCTTAACACTATAAGGGTAACCCTAACCCCAACCCTAACCTTAACCAAGTTCCCCTAAAAATGGTAACAGTAACCCTAATCTTAACTCTCCAACCCTAAACTGTAACCCTAACCCCAACCCTAACCCTAAGTCCCCCAACCCTAAAAAACTGGAACAGTAACCCTAACTATAACTCTAAACCCTAATCCTAAGCTCTCCAACCCTAAGCGGTAGCAGTAACCCTAGCCCTAACCCTAAGGGTCAACCCTAACTCTATCCGTAACCCTAATCTTAACCCCAACCCTAAAGAGATACTAAAAAATTACATATTTAAAAAGAATAAACATAATCTAATAAAATTAATACAAGAAAATTACAATAAGAATAAATAAAAATACAAATTAAAGTATAAAAATATATAATATCTAAATATACTCCATAACAAACCACTCCGCAGTGGGGAAATTTAAAATTAGAAACAAAAAGGTATTTTAAGATACCAACATTAAAGAAAGAAGCAGAAATTTGAATAGGGGCCTCTGGGTAATCATATATTGGAACTTTGGAGATGAATATCTCGGGACGGATTAAAGATAAAAACATAGTTTTTTCTGCGTCTGAAAGTACAACTGCTTCTCTTAAAGACCACATAGTTTGTGAGGTCGGAAAAAACTAAACCGTGTCCGAAGAGAACAGACTAAATTAGGGCCTTAGGATGCAGGAGGCAATTGAGCTGTGTGGGTCCGACCCAGTAGAAGCCTGATGGCTTCCCGAAGGGTTCCAGTGTCTGGGGAATACTCGGCTGGAACAGGTAGGGAAGCCATCCGCTGGGAAGAAGGACCAGCACCCAGGGCTGTCTGGGAGGTGACGTAATGCACGGTACCTACCTTCCCGGGCCCTGATCAGGCAGACTGGGAAACCTTGCGGTGTTAACAAACAGTCTGCTTGGGGGAAACGCCAGAGCAAGCCCCACGAAGGAGGCCCTCGCAGGCTCTACTCAAGTGATCGGGCAACCTTGCGGTGTTAACAAAGATTACTTGGGTAGAGCAAAGTAAGTATCCAGCCCCCCTGGGTCCACTTGGACAGCACGCAGGGACGGTGGTCTGGGGCCTACAGACCTTAAATGGTGGCCCAGTCTTCTACCGGTGGCTAGCACCACTCACACACCTGTCCATGATGCACTACACCAGCGCTTTTCCTGGCACCCGGAGAAGGGATATGAAAAATAGCATTTAGTTTAAAAACCTAAAAATAAAAAGGAACAACTAAAAACAGCAAAAACAGTCTTTTTGCAGGATAACTAAAGAATACCCAAAGTAAAAACAGTCCTTTTGTAGAAAAACCTAAGAGCAGGATAACTGAAAAATAACCAAAGTTGAGGTTGATTAAACCCTCAAAAACTGAAAACAAGTTGTGCAATGTCTAGCTAAGATACTCACAAAAAACCAAGATTGGATGAAATATTAAAAACCTCAGCTCTGGAAAACGGATATCAGTAAAACAGTCTTTTTACAGAAAAACCTAAGAGCAGGATAACAGAAGAATAACTAAAGTAAGTTGAGGTTGAGTAAACCCTCAAAAACTAAAAAAAGATTAATAAAAGAAAATGAATTGGATATGGGACATAAACCGAGGCCTGATCCCCCTTGGCTGGCCGCCTCAGAGGAGGGTGTATAGTGTTGAAAGGCCGAAACACCCGATGATTCTGAGGTACACTACTGATGATGTGTCCTAAAATTCAGTAAAAATTGTACATCAAAAAGAGTAACAAGGCCTACTAAATCTAAGCAAGAAAACTAAACAAAAACTGAAGTACAGAAAGAAAAGGAAAAGACAGTGGAGGCCTGCTAAATCTAAACAGTAAAACTACAACTAAATCTCGCAGGCCTCTTGGACGGGGGTGTTTCGGGCTAGTATTGAAAGGCCGAAGCGCCCTATGATCCTGACATACACTACTGATGATGTGTCCAAAAATGCAGTGAATACTGCACATCTGAAAGAGTAGCAAGGCCTGCATTAGCAATAATGAACCTGAGATTCAGGAGATAACAAAAATAAGATGGTGAATGAGGGAGAGAGGGCATTGGGACAAGTGTACTGGACTTCTATTGAAAACTCTGTGTTGAGTGAATATCTGCACTAAGAATCGTTATCTTGTACTCTGAAGGTGCATATGAGAGAATTTCTGGCCTTCCAGTGGAAACTCTGTGTTGACTGAATATCTGCCCTGAGAGTCACTGTTTTGAACTCTGAAAATGCATCTGAGAGCGTTTCTGGCCTTCTACTTGAAACTTTGTGTTGAGTGAATATTTGCCCTGAGAATTACTTTTTTGGACTCTGAAAATGCATTCGAGAGCGTTTCTGGCCTTCCAGTGGAAACTCTGTGTTGACTCAATATCTGCACTAAAAACCACTTTTTTGGACTCTGAAAGAGCATTTGAGAGCGTTTCTGGCCTTCCAGTGAAAAATATGTTTGGAGTGAATATCTGCTCTAAGAATCACTTTTTTGGACTCTGACAGTGCATTTGAGAGCGTTTCTGGTCTTTTAGTAGAAACTCTGTGTTGAGTGAGTATCTGCACAAAGAATCACTTTTTTGGACTCTGAAAGAGCATTTGAGAGCGTTTCTGGCCTTCTTGTGGAAACATTGTGTTGACTGAATATCTGCACTAAGAATCACTTTTTTGGATTCTGAACGTGCATTCGAGAGCGTTTCTGGCCTTCCAGTGGAAACTCTGTGTTGACTCAATATCTGCACTAAAAACCACTTTTTTGGACTCTGAAAGAGCATTTGAGAGCGTTTCTGGCCTTCTCATGGAAACTCTGTGTTGACTGAATATCTGCACTAAGAATCGTTATTTTGTACTCTGAAGGTGCATATGAAAGTGTTTCTGGCCTTCTAGTGGAAACTCTGTGGTGAGTGTATATCTGCATTAAAAATCACTTTTTTGGACTCTGAAAGAGCATTTGAGAGTGTTTCTGGCCTTCTAGTGGAAACTCTGTGTTGACTGAATATCTGCCCTGAAAATCACTTTTTTGGACTTTGAAAGTGCATTTGAGAGCATTTCTGGCCTTTCAGTGGAAACTCTGTGTTGACTGAATATCTGCCCTGACAATCAGTGTTTTGGACTCTGAAAATGCATCTGAGAGAGTTTGTGGACTTCTATTGAAAACTCTGTGTTGAGTGAATATCTGCACTAAGAATCGTTATCTTGTACTCTGAAGGTGCATATGAGAGTGTTTCCGGCTTTCTAGTGGAAACTCTGTGTTGAGTGTATATCTGCATTAAAAATCCCTTTTTTGGACTCTGAAAGAGCATTTGAGAGCGTTTCTGGCCTTCTAGTGGAAACTCTGTGTTGACTGAATATCTGCCCTGAGAGTCACTGTTTTGAACTCTGAAAATGCATCTGAGAGCGTTTCTGGCCTTCTACTTGAAACTTTGTGTTGACTGAATATCCGCCCTGAAAATCACTTTTTTGGACTCTGAAAGTGCATTTGAGAGAATTTCTGGCCTTCCAGTGGAAACTCTGTGTTGACTGAATATCTGCCCTGAGAGTCACTGTTTTGAACTCTGAAAATGCATCTGAGAGCGTTTTTGGCCTTCTACTTGAAACTTTGTGTTGACTGAATATCTGCCCTGAGAATTACTTTTTTGGACTCCAAAAGTGCATTTCAGAGCGTTTCTGGCCTTCCAGTGGAAACTCTGTGTTGAGTGAATATTTGCCCTGAGAATTACTTTTTTGGACTCTGAAAATGCATTCGAGAGCGTTTCTGGCCTTCCAGTGGAAACTCTGTGTTGACTCAATATCTGCACTAAAAACCACTTTTTTGGACTCTGAAAGAGCATTTGAGAGCGTTTCTGGCCTTCCAGTGAAAAATCTGTTTGGAGTGAATATCTGCTCTAAGAATCACTTTTTTGGACTCTGACAGTGCATTTGAGAGCGTTTCTGGTCTTTTAGTAGAAACTCTGTGTTGAGTGAATATCTGCCCTGAAAATCACTTTTTTTGGACTCTGAAACTGCATTACAGAGTGTTTCTGGACTTCTATTGGAAACTCTGTGTTGAGTGAATATCTGCACTAAGAATCACTTTTTGAACTCTGAAAGAGCATTTGAGAGCGTTTCTGGCCTTCTACTTGAAACTTTGTGTTGACTGAATATCTGCACTAAGAATCACTTTTTGGACTCTGAAAATGCATTTGAGAGTGTTTCTGGCCTTCCAGTGGAAACTCTGTGTTGAGTGAATATCTGCACAAAGAATCACTTTTTGGACTCTGAAATTGCATTTGAGAGCGTTTCTGGCCTTCCAGTGGAAACTCTGTGTTAACTGAATATCTGCCCTGAGAATCACTTTTTTGGACTCTGAAAGTGCATTTGAGAGCGTTTCTGGTCTTCTAGTGGAAACTCTGTGTTGAGTGAATATCTGCACTAAAAACCACTTTTTTGGACTCTGAAAGAGCATTTGCGAGCGTTTCTGGCCTTCCAGTGGAAACTCTGTGATGAGTGAATATCTGCACTAAGAATCACTTTTTGGACTCTGAAAGTGCATTTGAGAGCGTTTCTGGTCTTTTAGTGGAAACTCTGTGTTGACTGAATATCTGCCCTGAAAATCACTTTTTGGACTCTGAAAGTGCATTTGAGAGCGTTTCTGGCCTTCTTGTGGAAACTCTGTGTTGACAGAATATCTGCCCTAAGAATTATTGTTTTGGACTCTGAAAATGCATTTGAGAGCGTTTCTGGCCTTCCAGTGGAAATTCTGTGTTGACTGGATATCTGCACTTAGAATCACTGTTTTGGTCTCTGAAAATGCATTCGAGAGCGTTTCTGGCCTTCCAGTGGAAACTCTGTGTTGAGTGAATTTCTGCACAAAGAATCACTTTTTGGGCTCTGAAAGTGCATCTGAGAGAGTTTCTGGACTTCTACTGGAAACTCTGTGTTGAGTGAATATCTGCACTAAGAATCACTTTTTGGACTGTGAAAGTGCATTTGAGAGCGTTTCTGGCCATTCAGTGGAAACTCTGTGTTGACTGAATATCTGCCCTGAGAATCAGTGTTTTGAACTCTGAAAATGAATCTGAGAGAGTTTCTGGACCTCTATTGAAAACTCTGTGTTGAGTGAATATCTCCACTAAGAATCTTTATCTTGTGGACTCTGAAGGTGCATATGAGAGTGTTTCCGGCTTTCTAGTGGAAACTCTGTGTGGAGTGAATGTCTGCACTAAGAATCACTTTTTTGGACTGTGAAAGTGCATTTGAGAGCGTTTCTGGCCATTCAGTGGAAACTCTGTGTTGACTGAATATCTGCCCTGAGAATCACTTTTTTGAACTCTGAAAATGAATCTGAGAGAGTTTCTGGACTTCTATTGAAAACTCTGTGTTGAGTGAATATCTGCACTAAGAATCACTATCTTGGGCTCTGAAAGTGCATATGAGAGTGTTTCTGGCCTTCTAGTGGAAACTCTGTGTTGAGTGAATATTTGCATTAAAAATCCCTTTTTTGGACTCTGAAGGAGCATTCGAGAGCGTTTCTGGCCTTCCAGTGGAAACTCTGTGTTGAGTGAATATCTGCACTAAGAATCACTTTTTTGGACTCCGAAAATTCATTTGAGAGCGTTTCTGGCCTTCCAGTGGAAACTCTGTGTTGAGTGAATATCTGCACTAAGAATCACTTTTTGGACTCTGAAAATGCATTTGAGAGCGTTTCTGGCCTTCCAGTGGAAACTCTGTGTTGATTGAATATCTGCACTAAGAATCACTTTTTTGGACTCCGAAAGTGCATTTGAGAGCGTTTCTGGCCATCTGGTGGAAACTCTGTGTTGACTGAATATCTGCCCTGCGAATCACTGTTTTGGACTCTGAAAATGCATCTCAAAGCGTTTCTGGCCTTCCAGTGGAAGATCTGTGTTGAGTGAATATTTGCAGTAAGAATCTCTTTTTTGCACTCTGAAAGTGGATTTGAGAGCGTTTCTGGCCTTCCAGTGGAAACTCTGTGTCGAGTGAATATCTGCAGTAAGAATCACTTTTTTGCACTCTGAAAGTGCATTTGACAGCGTTCCTGGCCATCTAGTGTAAACTCTGTGTTGAGTGAATATCTGCGCTGAGAATCACGTTTTTGTACTCTGAAAGTGCATTTGAGAGCGTTTCTGGCCATCTAGTGTAAACTCTGTGTTGAGTGAATATCTGCGCTGAGAATCACGTTTTTTTACTCTGAAAGTGCATTTGAGACCGTTTCTGGCCTTTCTGTGGAAACTTTCTGTTGAGTGAATATCTGCACTAAGAATCACTTTTTTGCACTCTGAAAGTGCATTTGAGAGCGTTTCTGGCCTTCTCGTGGAAACTCTGTGTTGAGTGAATATCTTCCCTGAGAATCACTGTTTTGGATTCTGAAAATGCATCTGAGAGCGTTTCTGGCCTTTCTAATGGAAACATTGTGTTGAGTGAATATCTGCACAAAGAATCACTTTTTGGACTCTGAAAGTGCATCTGAGAGAGTTTCTGGACTTTTATTGAAAACTCTGTGTTGAGTGAATATCTGCACTAAGAATCACATTTTGTACTCTGAAGGTGCATATGAGAGTGTTTCTGGCCTTCTAGTGGAAACTGTGTTGACTGAATATCTGCCCTGAAAATCACTTTTTGGAATCTGAAAGTGCATTTGAGAGCGTTTCTGGCCTCATTGTGGAAACTCTGTGTTGACAGAATATCTGCCCTGTGAATCACTGTTATGGACGCTGAAAATGCATCTGAGAGCGTTTCTGGCCTTCTGGTGGAAACTCTGTGTTGAGTGAATATCTGCACTAAGAATCACTTTTTTGGACTCTGAAAGTGCATCTGAGAGCGTTTCTGGTCTTTTAGTAGGAAACTTTGTGTTGAGTGAATATCTGCACTGAGAATCACTTTTTGGGACACTGAAGGTGCATCTGAGAGTGTTTCTGGCCTTCTATTGAAAACTCTGTGTTGAGTGAATATCTGCACTAAGAATCACTTTTTGGGCTCTGAAAGTGCATTTGAGAGAGTTTCTGGACTTCTAGTGGAAACTCTGTGTTGAGTGAATATCTGCACTGAGAGTCACTGTTTTGTTCTCTGAAAATGCATTCGAGAGCGTTTCTGGCCTTCCAGTGGAAACTCTGTGTTGAGTCAATATCTGCACTAAAAACCACTTTTTTGGACTCTGAAAGAGCATTTGAGAGCGTTTCTGTCCTTTTAGTGGAAACTCTGTGTTGACTGAATATCTGCCCTGAGAATCACTGTTTTGGTCTCTGAAAATGCATTACAGATCGTTTCTGGCCTTGCAGTGGAAACTTTGTGTTGAGCGAATATCTGCACTAAGAATGACTTTTTTGGAGTCAGAAAGTTCAATTGAGAGCGTTTATGACTTTCCAGTGGAAACTCTGTGTTGAGTGAATATCTTCCCTGAGAATCACTGTTTTGGACTCAGAAAATGCATTTGAGAGAGTTTCTGGCATTCTCGTGGAAACTCTGTGTTGAGTGATTATCTGCCCTGACAATCACTGTTTTGGACTCTGAAAATGCATCTGAGAGTCTCTGGCCATCTACTGGACACTTTGTGTTGAGTGAATATCTGCACTGAGAATCACTTTTTCTGGACAGTGAAGGTGCATCTGAGAGAGTTTCTGGCCTTCTATTGAAAACTCTGTGTTGAGTGAATATCTGCACTAAGAATCACTTTTTTGGGCTCTGAAAGTGCGTCTGAGAGAGTTTCTGGACTTCTACTGGAAACTCTGTGTTGAGTGAATATCTTCCCTGAGAATCACTTTTTGGACTCAGAAAATGCATTTGAGAGCATTTCTGGCCTTCCAGTGAAAACTCTGTGTTGAGTGAATATCTGCACTAAAAACCACTTTTTTGGACTCTGAAAGAGCATTTGAGAGCGTTTCTGGTCTTTTAGTAGAAACTCTGTGTTGAGTGAGTATCTGCACTAAGAATCACTTTTTTGGACTCTGAAATTGCATCTGAGAGCGTTTCTGGCCTTCCAGTGGAAACAGAGTGTTGACTGAATATCTGCACTGAGATTCACTGTTTTGGTCTCTGAAAATGCATTTGAGAGCGTTTCTGGCCTTCCAGTGGAAACTCTGTGTTGGGTCAATATCTGCACTAAAAACCATTGTTTTGGACTCTGAAAGAGCATTTGAGAGCGTTTCTGTCCTTTTAATGGAAACTCTGTGTTGACAGAATATCTGCCCTGAGAATCACTGTTTTGTACTCTGAAAATGCATCTGAGAGTGTTTCTGGACTTCTAGTGGAAACAGAGTGTTGACTGAATATCTGCCCTGAAAATCACTTTTTTTGGACTCTGAAACTGCATTACAGAGTGTTTCTGGACTTCTATTGGAAACTCTGTGTTGAGTGAATATCTGCACTAAGAATCACTTTTTTGAACTCCGAAAATGCTTCTGAGAGCGTTTCTGGCCTTCTACTTGAAACTTTGTGTTGACTGAATATCTGCCCTGAGAATTTCTTTTTTGGACTCCAAAAATGCATTTGAGAGTGTTTCTGGACTTCCAGTGGAAACTCTGTGTTGAGTGAATAACTGCGCAAAGAATCTCTTTTTTGGACTCTGAAATTGCATCTGAGAGCGTTTCTGGCCTTCCAGTGGAAACTCTGTGTTAACTGAATATCTGCCCTGAGAATCACTTTTTTGGACTCTGAAAGTGCATTTGAGAGCGTTTCTGGTCTGCTAGTGGAAACTCTGTGTTGAGTGAATATCTGCGCTATAAACCACTTTTTTGGGCTCTGAAAGAGCTTTTGAGAGCGTTTCTGGTCTTTTAGTAGAAACTCTGTGTTGAGTGAGTATCTGCACTAAGAATCACTTTTTTGGACTCTGAAATTGCATCTGAGAGCGTTTCTGGCCTTCCAGTGGAAACAGAGTGTTGACTGAATATCTGCACTGAGATTCACTGTTTTGGTCTCTGAAAATGCATTTGAGAGCGTTTCTGGCCTTCCAGTGGAAACTCTGTGTTGGGTCAATATCTGCACTAAAAACCATTGTTTTGGACTCTGAAAGAGCATTTGAGAGCGTTTCTGTCCTTTTAATGGAAACTCTGTGTTGAGTGAATAACTGCGCTGAGAATCACTGTTTTGTACTCTGAAAATGCATTTGACAGCGTTTCTGGCCATCTAGTGTAAACTCTGTGTTGAGTGAATATCTGCACTAAGAATCACTTTTTTGGACTCCGAAAGTTCATTTGAGAGCGTTACTGGACTTCCAGTGTAACCTCTGTGTTGAGTGAATATCTGCACAAAGAATTACTTTTTTGGACTCTGAAAATGCATTTAAGAGCGTTTCTGGCCTCCCAGTGGAAACTCTGTGTTGAGTGAATATCTGCACTAAGAATCACTTTTTTGTACTCTGAAAGTGCATTTGAGAGCGTTTCTGGCCATCTAGTGGAAACTCTGTGTTGAGTAAATATCTCTCACTAAGAATCACTTTTTTGGACTCCTAAAGTGCATTTGAGAGCGTTTCTGGCCTTCCAGTGGAAAATCTGTGTTGAGTGAATATCTGCAGTAAGAATCACTTTTTTGCACTCTGAAAGTGCATCTGACAGAGTTTCTGGCCTATCAGTGGAAACTCTGTGTTGAGTGAATATCTGCACTAAGAATCAATGTTTTGGACTCAGAAGTGCTTCTGAGAGAGTTTCTGGCCTTCTCCTAAAAACTCTGTGTTGAGTGAATATCTGCACTAACAATCACTTTTTTTGGGTCTGAAAATGCATTTGAGAGCGTTTCTGGCCATCTAGTGGAAACTCTGTGTTGAGTGAATATCTGCACTAAGAATCACTTTTTTGGATTCCGAAAGTTCATTTGAGAGCGTTACTGGCCTTCTAGTGGAAACTCTGTGTTGAGTGAATATGTGCACGAAGAATCAATTTTTTGGACTCTGAAAATGCATTTGAGAGCATTTCTAGCCTTCCATTGGAAACTCTGTGTTGAGTGAATATCTGCACTAAGAATCACTTTTTTGGACTCTGAAAGTGCATTTTAGAGCGTTTCTGGCCTTCCAGTGGAAACTCTGTGTTGAGTGAATATATGCAGTAAGAATCACTTTTTTGGACTCTGAAAGTGCATTTGAGAGCGTTTCTGGCCTTCCAGTGGAAACTCTGTGTTGAGTGAATATCTGCAGTAAGAATCAGGTTTTTGGACTCCGAAAGTGCATTTGAGAGCGTTTCTGGCCTTCCAGTGGAAAATCTGTGTTGAGTGAATATCTCTCACTAAGAATCACTTTTTTGGACTCCTAAAGTGCATTTGAGAGCGTTTCTGGCCTTCCAGTGGAAAATCTGTGTTGAGTGAATATCTGCAGTAAGAATCACTTTTTGGACTCTGAAAGTGCATTTGACAATGTTTCTGGCCATCGAGTGTAAACTTTGTGTTGAGTGAATAACTGCGCTGAGAATCACGTTTTTGGACTCTGAAAGTGCATTCGAGAGCGTTTCTGCCCTTTTTGTGGAAACTTTCTGTTGAGTGAATATCTGCACTAAGAATCACTTTTTTGGTCTCAGAAAGTTTATTTGAGAGCGTTTCTGGCCTTCCAGTGGAAACTCTGTCTTGAGTGAATATCTGCACTAAGAATCACTTTTTTGGACTCCGAAAGTTTATTTGAGAGCCTTACTGGCCTTCCAGTGCAAACTCTGTGTTGAGTGAATATCTGCACGAAGAATCACTTTTTAGGACTCTGAAAATGCATTTGAGAGCGTTTCTGGTCTTCCAGTGGAAACTCTGTGTTGAGTGAATATCTGCACTAAGAATCACTTTTTTGGACTCCGAAAGTTCATTTGAGAGCGTTTCTGGCCTTCCAGTGGAAACTCTGTGTTGAGTGAATATCTGCACTAAGAATCACTTTTTTGGACTCAGAAAGTTCATTTGAGAGCTTTTTTGGCCATCTAGTGGAAACTCTGTGTTGAGTAAATATCTCTCACTAAGAATCACTTTTTTGGACTCCCAAAGTGCATTTGAGAGCGTTTCTGGCCTTCCAGTGGAAAATCTGTTGAGTAAATATCTCTCACCAAGAATCCCTTTTTTGGACTCCTAAACTGCATTTGGGAGCGTTTCTGGCCTTCCAGTGGAAAATCTGTGTTGAGTGAATATCTGCAAGAAGAATCACTTCTTTGCACTCTGAAAGTGCATTTGACAGCGTTTCTGGCCATCTAGTGTAAACTCTGTGTTGAGTAAATATCTCTGACTAAGAATCACTTTTTTGGACTCCTAAAGTGCATTTGGGAGCGTTTCTGGCCTTCCAGTGGAAACTCTGTGTTGAGTGAATATCTGCACAAAGAATCACTTTTTAGGATTCTGAAAATGCATTTGAGAGCGTTTCTGGCCTTCCAGTGGAAACTCTGTGTTGAGTGAATATCTGCAGAAAGAATCACTTTTTTCTCAGACAGTTTATTTGAGAGCGTTTCTGACCTTCCAGTGGAAAATCTGTGTTGAGTAAATATCTGCACTAAGAATCACTTTTTTGGACTCTGAAAATGCATTTAAGAGCGTTTCTGGCCTCCCAGTGGAAACTCTGTGCTGAGTGAATATCTGCACTAAGAATCACTTTTTTGGACTCTGAAACTGGATTTGAGAGCGTTTCTGGCCTTCCAGTGGAAACTCTGTATTGAGTGAATATCTGCAGTAAGAATCACTTTTTTGGACTCCGAAAGTGCATTTGAGAGCGTTTCTGGCCATCTAGTGGAAACTCTGTGTTGAGTAAATATCTCTCACTAAGAATGACTTTTTTGGACTCCTAAAGTGCATTTGAGAGCGTTTCTGGCCTTCCAGTGGAAACTCTGTGTTGAGTGAATATCTGCACTAACAATCACTTTTCTTGGGTCTGAAAATGCATTTGAGAGCGTTTCTGGCCTTTTAGTGGAAACTCTCTGTTGAGTGAATATCAGCACTAAGAATCACTTATTTGGACTCCGAAAGTGCATTTGAGAGCGTTTCTGGCCATCTAGTGGAAACTCTGTTTTGAGTAAATATCTCTCACTAAGAATCACTTTTTTGGACTCCTAAAGTGCATTTGAGAGCGTTTCTGGCCTTCCAGTGGAAACTCTGTGTTGAGTGAATATCTGCACTAAGAATCACTTTTTTTGGGTCTGAAAATGCATTTCAGAGTGTTTCTGGCCTTTTAGTGGAAACTCTCTGTTGAGTGAATATCAGCACTAAGAATCACTTATTTGGACTCCGAAAGTGCATTTGAGAGCGTTTCTGGCCATCTAGTGGAAACTCTGTTTTGAGTAAATATCTCTCACTAAGAATCACTTTTTTGGACTCCTAAAGTGCATTTGAGAGCGTTTCTGGCCTTCCAGTGGAAACTCTGTGTTGAGTGAATATCTGCACTAAGAATCACTTTTTTTTACTCCGAAAGTTCATTTGAGAGGGTTACTGGTCTTCCAGTGTAAACTCTGTGTTGAGAGAATATCTGCAGTAAGAATCACTTTTTTGTACTCTGAAAGTGCATTTGACTATGTTTCTGGCCATCGAGTGTAAACTTTGTGTTGAGTGAATAACTGCGCGGAGAATCACTTTTTTGGACTCTGAAAGTGCATTTGAGAGCGTTTCTGGTCTTCCAGTGGAAACTCTGTGTTGAGTGAATATCTGCAGTAAGAATCACTTTTTTGGACTCTGAAAGTGCATTTGAGATCGTTTCTGGATATATTGTGGAAACTTTCTCTAGAGTGAATATCTGCACTAAGAATCACTTTTTTGGACTCAGAAAGTGCATTTGAGAGCGTTTCTGGCCTTCCAGTGGAAACTCTGTGTTGAGTGAATATCTGCACTAAGACTCACTTTTTTGCACTCCGAAAGTTCATTTGAGAGCGTTACTGGCCTTCCAGTGGAAACTCTGTGTTGAGTGAATATCTGCACAAAGAATCACTTTTTTGGACTCTGAAAATGCATTTGAGAGCGATTCTGGCCATCTAGTGGAAACTCTGTGTTGGGTAAATATCTCTCACTAAGAATCACTTTTTTGGACTCTGAAAATGCATTTGAGAGCGTTTCTGGCCTTCCAGTGGAAACTCTGTGTTGAGTGAATATCTGCACTAAGAATCATTGTTTTGGACTCAGAAAGTGCTTTTGAGAGAGTTTCTGGCCTTCTCCTGGAAACTCTGTGTTGAGTGAATATCTGCACTAACAATCACTTTTTTGGACTCTGAAAGTGCATTTGAGAGCGTTTATGGTCTTCCAGTGAAAACTCTGTGTTGAGTGAATATCTGCACAAAGAATAACTTTTTTGGACTCCGAAAGTGCATTTGAGAGCGTTTCTGGCCTTCAAGTGGAAACTGTGTTGAGTGAATATCTGCACTAAGACTCACTTTTTTTCACTCCGAAAGTTCATTTGAGAGCGTTACTGGCCTTCCAGTGGAAACTCTGTGTTGAGTGAATATCTGCACAAAGAATCACTTTTTTGGACTCCTAAAGTGCATTTGAGAGCGTTTCTGGCCTATCAGTGGAAACTCTGTGTTGAGTGAATATCTGCACTAAGAATCACTTTTTTTGACTCCGAAAGTGCATTTGAGAGCGTTTCTGGCCATCTAGTGTAAACTCTGTGTTGAGTGAATATCTGCACAAAGAATCACTTTTTGGACTCGAAAGTTCATTTGAGAGCGTTTCTGGCCTTCCAGTGGAAACTCTGTGTTGAGTGAATATCTGCACTAAGAATCACTGTTTTGGACTCATAAAGTGCTTCTGAGAGAGTTTCTGGCCTTCTCCAGGAAACTCTGTGTTGAGTGAATATCTGCACTAAGAATCACTTTTTTTTACTCCGAAAGTTCATTTGAGAGGGTTACTGGTCTTCCAGTGGAAACTCTGTGTTGAGAAAATACCTGCAGTAAGAATCACTTTTTTGTACTCTGAAAGTGCATTTGACTATGTTTCTGGCCATCGAGTGTAAACTTTGTGTTGAGTGAATAACTGCGCTGAGAATCACGTTTTTGGACTCTGAAAGTGCATTTGAGAGCGTTTCTGGCCTTCCAGTGGAAACTCTGTGTTGAGTGAATATCTGCACTAAGAATCACTTTTTTGGACTCCGAAAGTGCATTTGAGAGCGTTTCTGGCCATCTAGTGGAAACTCTGTGTTGAGTAAATATCTCTCACTAAGAATCACTTTTTTGGACTCAGAAGTGCTTCTGACAGAGTTTCTGGCCTTCTCCTAAAAACTCTGTGTTGAGTGAATATCTGCACTAAGAATCACTTTTTTGGACTCAGAAAGTGCATTTGAGAGCGTTTCTGGCCATCTAGTGGAAACTCTGTGTTGAGTGAATATCTGCACTAAGAATCACTTTTTTGGATTCCGAAAGTTCATTTGAGAGCGTTACTGGCCTTCCAGTGCAAACTCTGTGTTGAGTGAATATCTGCACTAACAATCACTTTTTTGGGGTCTGAAAATGCATTTCAGAGCGTTTCTGGCCTTTTAGTGGAAACTCTCTGTTGAGTAAATATATGCACTAAGAATCATTGTTTTGGACTCTGAAAGTGCCTCAGAGAGAGTTTCTGGCCTTCTCCCGGAAACTCTGTGTTGAGTGAATATGTGCACTTAATATCACTTTTTTGGACTCTGAAAGTGCATTTGAGAGCGTTTCTGGCGTTCCAGTGAAAACTCTGTGTTGAGTGAATATGTGCACAAAGAATCACTTTTTTGGACTCTGAAAATGCATTTGAGAGTGTTTCTGGTCTTCCAGTGGAAACTTTGTGTTGAGTGAATTTCTGCACTAAGAATCACTGTTTTGGACTCAGAAGTGCTTCTGAGAGAGTTTCTGGCCTTCTCCTGGAAACTCTGTGTTGAGTGAATATCTGCACTAACAATCACTTTTTTGGACTCTGAAAGTGCATTTGAGAGCGTTTATGGTCTTCCAGTGAAAACTCTGTGTTGAGTGAATATCTGCAACAAGAATCACTTTTTTGGACTCAGAAGGTGCATTTGAGAGCGTTTCTGGCCTTCCAGTGGAAACTCTGTGTTGAGTGAATATCTGCACTAAGAATCACTTTTTTTGGGTCTGAAAATGCATTTGAGAGCGTTTCTGGCCTTTTAGTGGAAACTCTCTGTTGAGTGAATATCAGCACTAAGAATCACTTATTTGGACTCCGAAAGTGCATTTGAGAGCGTTTATGGTCTTCCAGTGAAAACTCTGTGTTGAGTGAATATCTGCACAAAGAATAACTTTTTTGGACTCCGAAAGTGCATTTGAGAGCGTTTCTGGCCTTCAAGTGGAAACTGTGTTGAGTGAATATCTGCACTAAGACTCACTTTTTTTCACTCCGAAAGTTCATTTGAGAGCGTTACTGGCCTTCCAGTGGAAACTCTGTGTTGAGTGAATATCTGCACAAAGAATCACTTTTTTGGACTCTAAAGTGCATTTGAGAGCGTTTCTGGCCTATCAGTGGAAACTCTGTGTTGAGTGAATATCTGCACTAAGAATCACTTTTTTTGACTCCGAAAGTGCATTTGAGAGCGTTTCTGGCCATCTAGTGTAAACTCTGTGTTGAGTGAATATCTGCACAAAGAATCACTTTTTTGGACTCCGAAAGTTCATTTGAGAGCGTTTCTGGCCTTCCAGTGGAAACTCTGTGTTGAGTGAATATCTGCACTAAGAATCACTGTTTTGGACTCATAAAGTGCTTCTGAGAGAGTTTCTGGCCTTCTCCAGGAAACTCTGTGTTGAGTGAATATCTGCACTAAGAATCACTTTTTTTTACTCCGAAAGTTCATTTGAGAGGGTTACTGGTCTTCCAGTGGAAACTCTGTGTTGAGAGAATACCTGCAGTAAGAATCACTTTTTTGTACTCTGAAAGTGCATTTGACTATGTTTCTGGCCATCGAGTGTAAACTTTGTGTTGAGTGAATAACTGCGCTGAGAATCACGTTTTTGGACTCTGAAAGTGCATTTGAGAGCGTTTCTGGCCTTCCAGTGGAAACTCTGTGTTGAGTGAATATCTGCACTAAGAATCACTTTTTTGGACTCCGAAAGTGCATTTGAGAGCGTTTCTGGCCATCTAGTGGAAACTCTGTGTTGAGTAAATATCTCTCACTAAGAATCACTTTTTGTGGACTCAGAAGTGCTTTTGACAGAGTTTTGAGAGCCTTCTGGCCATCTAGTGGAAACTCTGTGTTGAGTGAATATCTGCACTAAGAATCACTTTTTGGACTCAGAAAGTGCATTTGAGAGCGTTTCTCTGTGTTGCCATCTAGTGGAAACTTTCTGTGTTGAGTCTCTGAATATCTGCACTAAGAATCATTTTTTGGATTCTGAAGTTCATTTGAGAGCGTTTCTGGCCTTCCAGTGCAAACTCTGTGTTGAGTGAATATCTGCACTAACAATCACTTTTTTGGGGTCTGAAAATGCATTTCAGAGCGTTTCTGGCCTTTTAGTGGAAACTCTGTGTTGAGTAAATATATGCACTAAGAATCATTGTTTTGGACTCTGAAAGTGCCTTCAGAGAGAAACTTTCTGGCCTTCTCTGCACTAAGAAACTCTGTGTTGAGTGAATATCTGCACTTAATATCAATCTTTTTGGACTCTGAAAGTGCATTTGAGAGCGTTTCTGGTCTTCCAGTGAAAACTCTGTGTTGAGTGAATATCTGCACAAAGAATCACTTTTTGGACTCTGAAAATGCATTTGAGAGTGTTTCTGGTCTTCCAGTGGAAACTCTGTGTTGAGTGAATATCTGCACTAAGAATCACTGTTTTGGACTCTGAAGTGCTTTTGAGAGAGTTTCTGGCCTTTTCCTGGAAACTCTGTGTTGAGTGAATATCTGCACTAACAATCACTTTTTGGACTCTGAAAGTGCATTTGAGAGCGTTTATGGTCTTCTAGTGAAACTCTGTGTTGAGTGAATATCTGCACTAAGAATCACTTTTTGGACTCAGAAGGTGCATTTGAGAGCGTTTCTGGCCTTCCAGTGGAAACTCTGTGTTGAGTGAATATCTGCACTAAGAATCACTTTTTTTGGGTCTGAAAATGCATTTGAGAGCGTTTCTGGCCTTTTAGTGGAAACTCTCTGGAAACTCTCTGTTGAGTGAATATCAGCACTAAGAATCACTTATTTGGACTCCAAAGTGCATTTGAGAGCGTTTCTGGCCATCTAGTGGAAACTCTGTTTCTGAGTAAAATCATCTTTTTACTCACATTTGAAGAATCACTTTTTGTAAACTCTGGAGAGAATATCTGCACTAAGAATCACTTTTTGTACTCTGAAAGTGCATTTGAGAGCGTTTCTGGCCTTCTAGTGGAAACTCTGTGTTGAGTGAATATCTGCACTAAGAATCACTTTTTTGGGTCTGAAAGTGCATTTGAGAGCGTTTCTGGATATTTGTGGAAACTCTCTGTTGAGTGAATATCTGCACTAAGAATCACTTTTTGGACTCAGAAAGTGCATTTGAGAGCGTTTCTGGCCATTCCAGTGGAAACTCTGTGTTGAGTATCTGAATAAGAATCACTTTTTGGACTCTGAAAATGCAAGAATCAAACTTTTGTTGGACTCTGAAAATCACTTTTGGACTGCATTTGAGAGCGTTTCTGGCCTTCCAGTGGAAACTCTGTGTTGAGTGAATATCTGCACTAAGAATCACTTTTTTGGACTCTGAAAGTGCATTTGAGAGTTTTCTGGCCTTCCAGTGGAAACTCTGTGTTGAGTGAATATCTTGAGAATCAATATCTGCACTGTGTAAGAATCACTTTTTGGACTCTGAAAGTGCATTTGAGAGCTAAGTTTCTGGCCTTCCAGTGGAAACTCTGTGTTGAGTGAATATCTGCACTAAGAATCACTTTTGGACTCTGAAAGTGCATTTGAGAGCGTTTCTGGCCTTCTTGTGGAAACTCTGTGTTGAGTGAATATCTGCACTAAGAATCACTTTTTTTGGACTCTGAAAGTGCATTTGAGAGCGTTTCTGGCCTTCCAGTGAAACTCTGTGTTGAGTGAATATCTGCACAAAGAATCACTTTTTTGGGTCTGAAAATGCATTTGATAGCGTTTCTGGCCTTTTAGTGGAAACTCTGTGTTGAGTGAATATCTGCACTAAGAATCACTTTTTTGGACTCTGAAAGTGCATTTGAGAGCGTTTCTGGCCTTCCAGTGGAAACTCTGTGTTGAGTGAATATCTGCACTCAAGAATCACTTTTTTCCAGGACTCTGAAAGTGCATTTGAGAGCGTTTCTGGCCTTCCAGTGGAAACTCTGTGTTGAGTGAATATCTGCACTAAGAATCACTTTTTTTGGACTCTGAAATGCATTTGAGAGCGTTTCTGGCCTTCTAGTGGAAACTCTGTGTTGAGTGAATATCTGCACTAAGAATCACTTTTTTTGGACATTTCAGAGCGTTTCTGGCCTCTAGTGCATTTGAGAGCGTTTTGAGAGCTGGCCATCTAGTGGAAACTCTGTTTTGAGTAAATATCTGCACTAAGAATCACTTTTTGGACTCCTAAAGTGCATTTGAGAGCGTTTCTGGCCTTCCAGTGGAAACTCTGTGTTGAGTGAATATCTGCACTAAGAATCACTTTTTTTTTACTCGAAAGTTCATTTGAGAGGGTTACTGGTCTTCCAGTGTAAACTCTGTGTTGAGAGAATATCTGCAGTAAGAATCACTTTTTTGTACTCTGAAAGTGCATTTGACTATGTTTCTGGCCATCGAGTGTAAACTTTGTGTTGAGTGAATAACTGCGCTGGAGAATCACTTTTTGGACTCTGAAAGTGCATTTGAGAGCGTTTCTGGATATATTGTGGAAACTCTGTGTTGAGTGAATATCTGCACTAAGAATCACTTTTTGGACTCTGAAAGTGCATTTGAGAGCGTTTCTGGCCTTCCAGTGGAAACTCTGTGTTGAGTGAATATCTGCACAAAGAATCACTTTTTTTGGACTCTGAAAATGCATTTGAGAGCGTTTCTGGCCATCTAGTGGAAACTCTGTGTTGGGTAAATATCTGCACTAAGAATCACTTTTTTGGACTCTGAAAATGCATTTGAGAGCGTTTCTGGCCTTCCAGTGGAAACTCTGTGTTGAGTGAATATCTGCACTAAGAATCACTTTTTGGACTCAGAAAGTGCATTTGAGAGAGTTTCTGGCCTTCCAGTGGAAACTCTGTGTTGAGTGAATATCTGCACTAACAATCACTTTTTGGACTCTGAAAGTGCATTTGAGAGCGTTTATGGTCTTCCAGTGAAAACTCTGTGTTGAGTGAATATCTGCACAAAGAATCACTTTTTTGGACTCTGAAAGTGCATTTGAGAGCGTTTCTGGCCTTCAAGTGGAAACTCTGTGTTGAGTGAATATCTGCACTAAGACTCACTTTTTTGGACTCCGAAAGTTCATTTGAGAGCGTTTCTGGCCTTCCAGTGGAAACTCTGTGTTGAGTGAATATCTGCACAAAGAATCACTTTTTGGACTCTGAAAGTGCATTTGAGAGCGTTTCTGGCCTATCAGTGGAAACTCTGTGTTGAGTGAATATCTGCACTAAGAATCACTTTTTGGACTCAAAGTGCATTTGAGAGCGTTTCTGGCCATCTAGTGGAAACTCTGTGTTGAGTGAATATCTGCACAAAGAATCACTTTTTGGACTCTGAAAGTTCATTTGAGAGCGTTTCTGGCCTTCCAGTGGAAACTCTGTGTTGAGTGAATATCTGCACTAAGAATCACTTTTTGGACTCATAAAGTGCATTTGAGAGAGTTTCTGGCCTTCTCCAGGAAACTCTGTGTTGAGTGAATATCTGCACTAAGAATCACTTTTTGGACTCTGAAAGTTCATTTGAGAGGGTTACTGGTCTTCCAGTGGAAACTCTGTGTTGAGAGAATACCTGCAGTAAGAATCACTTTTTGTACTCTGAAAGTGCATTTGACTATGTTTCTGGCCATCGAGTGTAAACTTTGTGTTGAGTGAATAACTGCGCTGAGAATCACGTTTTTGGACTCTGAAAGTGCATTTGAGAGCGTTTCTGGCCTTCCAGTGGAAACTCTGTGTTGAGTGAATATGTGCACAAAGAATCACTTTTTTGGACTCTGAAAATGCATTTGAGAGTGTTTCTGGTCTTCCAGTGGAAACTTTGTGTTGAGTGAATTTCTGCACTAAGAATCACTGTTTTGGACTCAGAAGTGCTTCTGAGAGAGTTTCTGGCCTTCTCCTGGAAACTCTGTGTTGAGTGAATATCTGCACTAACAATCACTTTTTTGGACTCTGAAAGTGCATTTGAGAGCGTTTATGGTCTTCCAGTGAAAACTCTGTGTTGAGTGAATATCTGCAACAAGAATCACTTTTTTGCACTCCGAAAGTTCATTTGAGAACGTTCCTGGCCTTCCAGTGGAAACTCTGTGTTGAGTGAATATCTGCACGAAGAATTAATTTTTTGGACTCTGAAAATGCATTTGAGAGCGTTTCTGGCCTTCCAGTGGAAACTCTGTGTTGAGTGAATATCTGCACTAAGAATCACTGTTTTGGACTCAGAGAGTGCTTTTGAGAGAGTTTCTGGCTTTCTCCTGGAAACTCTGTGTTGAGTGAATATCTGCACTAACAATCACTTTTTTGGACTCTGAAAGTGCATTTGAGAGCGTTTATGGTCTTCCAGTGAAAACTCTGTGTTGAGTGAATATCTGCACGAAGAATCACTTTTTTGGGCTCCGAAAGTTCATTTGAGAGCGTTTCTGGCCTTCTCCTGGAAACTCTGTGTTGAGTGAATATTTGCACTAAGAATCACTTTTTGGACTCTGAAAGTGCATTTGAGAGCGTTTCATGGTCTTCCAGTGAAAACTCTGTGTTGAGTGAATATCTGCACTAAGAATCACTTTTTGGACTCTGAAAATGCATTTGAGAGCGTTTCTGGCCTTCCAGTGGAAACTCTGTGTTGAGTGAATATCTGCACTAAGAATCACTTTTTTGGCCTCCAAAAGTGCATTTGAGAGCGTTTCTGGCCTTCCAGTGGAAACTCTGTGTTGAGTCAATATCTGCACTAAGAATCACTTTTTGTACTCTGAAAGTTCATTTGAGAGGGTTACTGGCCTACCAGTGGAAACTCTGTGTTGAGTGAATATCTGCAGTAAGAATCACTGTTTTACACTCTGAAAGTGCTTCTGAGAGAGTTTCTGGCCTTCTCCTGGAAACTCTGTGTTGAGTGAATATCTGCACTTAGTATCACTTTTTTGGACTCTGAAAGTGCATTTGAGAGCGTTTCTGGCCTTTTTGTGAAAACTCCGTGTTGAGTGAATATCTGCACAAAGAATCACTTTTTTGGAGTCTGAAAATGCATTTGAGAGCGTTTCTGGTCTTCCAATGGAAACTCTGTGTTGAGTGAATATCTGCACTAAGAATCACTGTTTTGGACTCAGAAGTGCTTCTGAGAGAGTTTCTGGCCTTCTCCTAAAAACTCTGTGTTGAGTGAATATCTGCACTAACAATCACTTTTTTTGGGTCTGAAAATGCATTTGAGAGCGTTTCTGGCCTTCCAGTGGAAACTCTGTGTTGAGTGAATATATGCACTAAGAATCACTTTTTGGACTCAGAAAGTGCATTTGAGAGCGTTTCTGGCCTTTTTGTGGAAACTCTGTGTTGAGTGAATATCTGCACTAAGAATCACTTTTTTTTACTCTGAAAGTGCATTTGAGAGCGTTTTCTGGCTTTCCAGTGGAAAGTCTGTGTTGAGTGAATATCTGCACAAAGAATCACTTTTTTGGACTCTGATAGTGCATTTGAGAGCGTTTCTGACCTTCCAGTGGAGACTCTGTGTTGAGTGAATATCTGCACAAAGAATCACTTTGTTGGACTCTGAAAGTGCATTTGAGAGCGTTTCTGGCCATCTAGTGGAAACTCTGTGTTGAGTAAATATCTCTCACTAAGAATCACTTTTTTGACTCCTAAACTGCATTTGGGAGCGTTTCTGGCCTTCCAGTGGAAAATCTGTGTTGAGTGAATATCTGCAAGAAGAATCACTTTTTGCACTCTGAAAGTGCATTTGAGAGCGTTTCTGGCCATCTAGTGTAAACTCTGTGTTGAGTAAATATCTCTGACTAAGAATCACTTTTTGGACTCCTAAAGTGCATTTGGGAGCGTTTCTGGCCTTCCAGTGAAAACTCTGTGTTGAGTGAATATCTGCAGTAAGAATCACTTTTTTGGACTCTGAAAATGCATTTGAGAGCGTTTCTGGCCTTCCAGTGGAAACTCTGTGTTGAGTGAATATCTGCACTAAGAATCACTTTTTTGCACTCCGAAAGTTCATTTGAGAACGTTACTGGCCTTCCAGTGGAAACTCTGTGTTGAGTGAATATCTGCACGAAGAATCAATTTTTGGACTCTGAAAATGCATTTGAGAGCGTTTCTGGCCTTCCAGTGGAAACTCTGTGTTGAGTGAATATCTGCACTAAGAATCACTGTTTTGGACTCAGAGAGTGCTTTTGAGAGAGTTTCTGGCCTTCTCCTGGAAACTCTGTGTTGAGTGAATATCTGTACTAACAATCACTTTTTTGGACTCTGAAAGTGCATTTGAGAGCGTTTATGGTCTTCCAGTGAAAACTCTGTGTTGAGTGAATATCTGCACAAAGAATCACTTTTTTGGGCTCCAAAAGTGCATTTGAGAGCGTTTCTGGCCTTCTCCTGGAAACTCTGTGTTGAGTGAATATTTGCACTAACAATCACTTTTTTGGACTCTGAAAGTGCATTTGAGAGCGTTCATGGTCTTCCAGTGAAAACTCTGTGTTGAGTGAATATCTGCACGAAGAATCACTTTTTTGGACTCCGAAAGTGCATTTGAGAGCGTCTCTGGCCATTTTGTGGAAACTCTGTGTTGAGTGAATATCTGCACTAAGAATCACTTTTTTGGCCTCCAAAAGTGCATTTGAGAGCGTTTCTGGCCTTCCAGTGGAAACTCTGTGTTGAGTCAATATCTGCACTAAGAATCACTTTTTTGGACTCTGAAAATGCATTTGAGAGCGTTTCTGGTCTTCCAATGGAAACTCTGTGTTGAGTGAATATCTGCACTAAGAATCACTGTTTTGGACTCAGAAGTGCTTCTGAGAGAGTTTCTGGCCTTCTCCTAAAAACTCTGTGTTGAGTGAATATCTGCACTAACAATCACTTTTTTGGGCTCTGAAAATGCATTTGAGAGCGTTTCTGGCCTTTTAGTGGAAACTCTCTGTTGAGTGAATACCTGCACTAAGAATCACTTTTTTGTACTCCGAAAGTTCATTTGAGAGCGTTTCTGGCCTTCCAGTGGAAACTCTGTGTTGAGTGAATATCTGCAGTAAGAATCACTTTTTAGAACTCTGAAAATGCATTTGAGAGCGTTTCTGGCCTTCCAGTGGAAACTCTGTTTTGAGCGAATATCTGCACTAAGAATCACTTTTTTGTACTCTGAAAGTGGATTTGAGAGCGTTTCTGGCTTTCCAGTTGAAAGTCTGTGTTGAGTGAATATCTGCAGTAAGAATCACTTTTTTGGACTCTGATAGTGCATTTGAGAGCGTTTCTGACCTTCCAGTGGAGACTCTGTGTTGAGTGAATATCTGCACAAAGAATCACTTTTTTGGACTCCGAAAGTGCATTTGAGAGCGTTTCTGGCCATCTAGTGGAAACTCTGTTGAGTAAATATCTCTCACCAAGAATCCCTTTTTTGGACTCCTAAACTGCATTTGGGAGCGTTTCTGGCCTTCCAGTGGAAAATCTGTGTTGAGTGAATATCTGCACTAAGAATCACTTTTTTGGGCTCCGAAAGTTCATTTGAGAGCGTTTCTGGCCTTCTCCTGGAAACTCTGTGTTGAGTGAATATTTGCACTAAGAATCACTTTTTTGGACTCTGAAAGTGCATTTGAGAGCGTTCATGGTCTTCCAGTGAAAACTCTGTGTTGAGTGAATATCTGCACGAAGAATCACTTTTTTGGACTCCGAAAGTGCATTTGAGAGCGTCTCTGGCCTTCCAGTGGAAACTCTGTGTTGAGTGAATATCTGCACTAAGAATCACTTTTTTGGCCTCCAAAAGTGCATTTGAGAGCGTTTCTGGCCTTCCAGTGGAAACTCTGTGTTGAGTCAATATCTGCACTAAGAATCACTTTTTGTACTCCAAAGTTCATTTGAGAGGGTTACTGGCCTACCAGTGGAAACTCTGTGTTGAGTGAATATCTGCAGTAAGAATCACTGTTTTACACTCTGAAAGTGCTTCTGAGAGAGTTTCTGGCCTTCTCCTGGAAACTCTGTGTTGAGTGAATATCTGCACTTAGTATCACTTTTTTGGACTCTGAAAGTGCATTTGAGAGCGTTTCTGGCCTTTTTGTGAAAACTCCGTGTTGAGTGAATATCTGCACAAAGAATCACTTTTTTGGAGTCTGAAAATGCATTTGAGAGCGTTTCTGGTCTTCCAATGGAAACTCTGTGTTGAGTGAATATCTGCACTAAGAATCACTGTTTTGGACTCAGAAGTGCTTCTGAGAGAGTTTCTGGCCTTCTCCTAAAAACTCTGTGTTGAGTGAATATCTGCACTAACAATCACTTTTTTTGGGTCTGAAAATGCATTTGAGAGCGTTTCTGGCCTATTAGTGGAAACTCTCTGTTGAGTGAATATATGCACTAACAATCACTTTTTTGGACTCAGAAAGTGCATTTGAGAGCGTTTCTGGCCTTTTTGTGGAAACTCTGTGTTGAGTGAATATCTGCACTAAGAATCACTTTTTTGGACTCTGAAAGTGCATTTGAGAGCGTTTCTGGCTTTCCAGTGGAAAGTCTGTGTTGAGTGAATATCTGCAGTAAGAATCACTTTTTTGGACTCTGATAGTGCATTTGAGAGCGTTTCTGACCTTCCAGTGGAGACTCTGTGTTGAGTGAATATCTGCACAAAGAATCACTTTTTTGGACTCCGAAAGTGCATTTGAGAGCGTTTCTGGCCATCTAGTGGAAACTCTGTGTTGAGTAAATATCTCTCACTAAGAATCCCTTTTTTGGACTCCTAAACTGCATTTGGGAGCGTTTCTGGCCTTCCAGTGGAAAATCTGTGTTGAGTGAATATCTGCAAGAAGAATCACTTCTTTGCACTCTGAAAGTGCATTTGAGAGCGTTTCTGGCCATCTAGTGTAAACTCTGTGTTGAGTAAATATCTCTGACTAAGAATCACTTTTTTGGACTCCTAAAGTGCATTTGGGAGCGTTTCTGGCCTTCCAGTGGAAACTCTGTGTTGAGTGAATATCTGCAGTAAGAATCACTTTTTAGGACTCTGAAAATGCATTTGAGAGCGTTTCTGGCCTTCCAGTGGAAACTCTGTGTTGAGTGAATATCTGCACTAAGAATCATTGTTTTGGACTCTGAAAGTGCTTCAGAGAGAGTTTCTGGCCTTCTCCTGGAAACTCTGTGTTGAGTGAATATCTGCACTAAGAATCACTGTTTTGGACTCAGAAGTGCTTCTGAGAGAGTTTCTGGCCTTCTCCTGGAAACTCTGTGTTGAGTGAATATCTGCACAAAGAATCACTTTTTTGGACTCTGAAAGTGCATTTGAGAGCGTTTCTGGTCTTCCAGTGGAAACTTTGTGTTGAGTGAATATCTGCACTAAGAATCACTGTTTTGGACTCAGAAGTGCTTCTGAGAGAGTTTCTGGCCTTCTCCTGGAAACTCTGTGTTGAGTGAATATCTGCACTAACAATCACTTTTTTGGACTCTGAAAGTGCATTTGAGAGCGTTTATGGTCTTCCAGTGAAAACTCTGTGTTGAGTGAATATCTGCACGAAGAATCACTTTTTTGGACTCAGAAGGTGCATTTGAGAGCGTTTCTGGCCTTCCAGTGGAAACTCTGTGTTGAGTGAATATCTGCACTAAGAATCACTTTTTTGCACTCCGAAAGTTCATTTGAGAACGTTACTGGCCTTCCAGTGGAAACTCTGTGTTGAGTGAATATCTGCACGAAGAATCAATTTTTTGGACTCTGAAAATGCATTTGAGAGCGTTTCTGGCCTTCCAGTGGAAACTCTGTGTTGAGTGAATATCTGCACTAAGAATCACTGTTTTGGACTCAGAGAGTGCTTTTGAGAGAGTTTCTGGCCTTCTCCTGGAAACTCTGTGTTGAGTGAATATCTGTACTAACAATCACTTTTTTGGACTCTGAAAGTGCATTTGAGAGCGTTTATGGTCTTCCAGTGAAAACTCTGTGTTGAGTGAATATCTGCACAAAGAATCACTTTTTGGGCTCGGAAAGTGCATTTGAGAGCGTTTCTGGCCTTCTCCTGGAAACTCTGTGTTGAGTGAATATTTGCACTAACAATCACTGTTTTGGACTCTGAAAGTGCATTTGAGAGCGTTCATGGTCTTCCAGTGAAAACTCTGTGTTGAGTGAATATCTGCACGAAGAATCACTTTTTTGGACTCCGAAAGTGCATTTGAGAGCGTCTCTGGCCATTTTGTGGAAACTCTGTGTTGAGTGAATATCTGCACTAAGAATCACTTTTTTGGCCTCCAAAAGTGCATTTGAGAGCGTTTCTGGCCTTCCAGTGGAAACTCTGTGTTGAGTCAATATCTGCACTAAGAATCACTTTTTTGGACTCTGAAAATGCATTTGAGAGCGTTTCTGGTCTTCCAATGGAAACTCTGTGTTGAGTGAATATCTGCACTAAGAATCACTGTTTTGGACTCAGAAGTGCTTCTGAGAGAGTTTCTGGCCTTCTCCTAAAAACTCTGTGTTGAGTGAATATCTGCACTAACAATCACTTTTTTTGGGTCTGAAAATGCATTTGAGAGCGTTTCTGGCCTTTTAGTGGAAACTCTCTGTTGAGTGAATACCTGCACTAAGAATCACTTTTTTGTACTCCGAAAGTTCATTTGAGAGCGTTTCTGGCCTTCCAGTGGAAACTCTGTGTTGAGTGAATATCTGCAGTAAGAATCACTTTTTAGAACTCTGAAAATGCATTTGAGAGCGTTTCTGGCCTTCCAGTGGAAACTCTGTTTTGAGCGAATATCTGCACTAAGAATCACTTTTTTGTACTCTGAAAGTGCATTTGAGAGCGTTTCTGGCTTTCCAGTTGAAAGTCTGTGTTGAGTGAATATCTGCAGTAAGAATCACTTTTTTGGACTCTGATAGTGCATTTGAGAGCGTTTCTGACCTTCCAGTGGAGACTCTGTGTTGAGTGAATATCTGCACAAAGAATCACTTTTTTGGACTCCGAAAGTGCATTTGAGAGCGTTTCTGGCCATCTAGTGGAAACTCTGTTGAGTAAATATCTCTCACCAAGAATCCCTTTTTTGGACTCCTAAACTGCATTTGGGAGCGTTTCTGGCCTTCCAGTGGAAAATCTGTGTTGAGTGAATATCTGCAAGAAGAATCACTTCTTTGCACTCTGAAAGTGCATTTGACAGCGTTTCTGGCCATCTAGTGTAAACTCTGTGTTGAGTAAATATCTCTGACTAAGAATCACTTTTTTGGACTCCTAAAGTGCATTTGGGAGCGTTTCTGGCCTTCCAGTGGAAACTCTGTGTTGAGTGAATATCTGCACGAAGAATCACTTTTTAGGACTCTGAAAATGCATTTGAGAGCGTTTCTGGCCTTCCAGTGGAAACTCTGTGTTGAGTGAATATCTGCACTAAGAATCATTGTTTTGGACTCTGAAAGTGCATTTGAGAGCGTTTATGGTCTTCCAGTGAAAACTCTGTGTTGAGTGAATATCTGCACAAAGAATAACTTTTTTGGACTCCGAAAGTGCATTTGAGAGCGTTTCTGGCCTTCAAGTGGAAACTGTGTTGAGTGAATATCTGCACTAAGACTCAGTTTTTTTCACTCCGAAAGTTCATTTGAGAGCGTTACTGGCCTTCCAGTGGAAACTCTGTGTTGAGTGAATATCTGCACAAAGAATCACTTTTTTGGACTCCTAAAGTGCATTTGAGAGCGTTTCTGGCCTATCAGTGGAAACTCTGTGTTGAGTGAATATCTGCACTAAGAATCACTTTTTTTGACTCCGAAAGTGCATTTGAGAGCGTTTCTGGCCATCTAGTGTAAACTCTGTGTTGAGTGAATATCTGCACAAAGAATCACTTTTGGACTCCAAAGTTCATTTGAGAGCGTTTCTGGCCTTCCAGTGGAAACTCTGTGTTGAGTGAATATCTGCACTAAGAATCACTGTTTTGGACTCAGAAAGTGCTTCTGAGAGAGTTTCTGGCCTTCTCCAGGAAACTCTGTGTTGAGTGAATATCTGCACTAAGAATCACTTTTTTGTACTCCGAAAGTTCATTTGAGAGGGTTACTGGTCTTCCAGTGGAAACTCTGTGTTGAGAGAATATCTGCAGTAAGAATCACTTTTTGTACTCTGAAAGTGCATTTGACTATGTTTCTGGCCATCGAGTGTAAACTTTGTGTTGAGTGAATAACTGCGCTGAGAATCACGTTTTTGGACTCTGAACGTGCATTTGAGAGCGTTTCTGGCCTTCCAGTGGAAACTCTGTGTTGAGTGAATATCTGCACTAAGAATCACTTTTTGGACTCCAAAGTTCATTTGAGAGCGTTACTGGCCTTCCAGTGTAAACTCTGTGTTGAGTGAATATCTGCACAAAGAATCACTTTTTTGGACTCTGAAAATGCATTTAAGAGCGTTTCTGGCCTCCCAGTGGAAACTCTGTGTTGAGTGAATATCTGCACTAAGAATCACTTTTTTGGACTCTGAAAGTGCATTTGAGAGCGTTTCTGGCCATCTAGTGGAAACTCTGTGTTGAGTTAATATCTGCAGTAAGAATCACTTTTTTGGACTCCGAAAGTGCATTTGAGAGCGTTTCTGGCCATCTAGTGGAAACTCTGTGTTGAGTAAATATCTCTCACTAAGAATCACTTTTTTGGACTCAGAAGTGCTTCTGACAGAGTTTCTGGCCTTCTCCTAAAACCTCTGTGTTGAGTGAATATCTGCACTAACAATCACTTTTTTGGGGTCTGAAAATGCATTTCAGAGCGTTTCTGGCCTTTTAGTGGAAACTCTCTGTTGAGTAAATATATGCACTAAGAATCACTTTTTTGGACTCAGAAAGTGCATTTGAGAGCGTTTCTGGCCATCTAGTGGAAACTCTGTGTTGAGTGAATATCTGCACTAAGAATCACTTTTTTGGATTCCGAAAGTTCATTTGAGAGCGTTACTGGCCTTCCAGTGCAAACTCTGTGTTGAGTGAATATCTGCACTAACAATCACTTTTTTGGGGTCTGAAAATGCATTTCAGAGCGTTTCTGGCCTTTTAGTGGAAACTCTCTGTTGAGTAAATATATGCACTAAGAATCATTGTTTTGGACTCTGAAAGTGCCTCAGAGAGAGTTTCTGGCCTTCTCCTGGAAACTCTGTGTTGAGTGAATATCTGCACTTAATATCACTTTTTTGGACGCTGAAAGTGCATTTGAGAGCGTTTCTGGCGTTCCAGTGAAAACTCTGTGTTGAGTGAATATCTGCACAAAGAATCACTTTTTTGGACTCTGAAAATGCATTTGAGAGTGTTTCTGGTCTTCCAGTGGAAACTTTGTGTTGAGTGAATTTCTGCACTAAGAATCACTGTTTTGGACTCAGAAGTGCTTCTGAGAGAGTTTCTGGCCTTCTCCTGGAAACTCTGTGTTGAGTGAATATCTGCACTAACAATCACTTTTTTGGACTCTGAAAGTGCATTTGAGAGCGTTTATGGTCTTCCAGTGAAAACTCTGTGTTGAGTGAATATCTGCACGAAGAATCACTTTTTTGGACTCAGAAGGTGCATTTGAGAGCGTTTCTGGCCTTCCAGTGGAAACTCTGTGTTGAGTGAATATCTGCACTAAGAATCACTTTTTTGCACTCCGAAAGTTCATTTGAGAACGTTACTGGCCTTCCAGTGGAAACTCTGTGTTGAGTGAATATCTGCACGAAGAATTAATTTTTTGGACTCTGAAAATGCATTTGAGAGCGTTTCTGGCCTTCCAGTGGAAACTCTGTGTTGAGTGAATATTTGCACTAAGAATCACTTTTTTGGTCTCAGAAAGTGCATTTGAGAGCGTTTCTGGCCTTCCAGTGGAAACTCTGTGTTGAGTGAATATCTGCAGTAAGAATCACTTTTTTGGACTCCGAAAGTGCATTTGAGAGCGTTTCTGGCCATCTAGTGGAAACTCTGTGTTGAGTAAATATCTCTCACTAAGAATCACTTTTTTGGACTCCTAAAGTGCATTTGAGAGCGTTTCTGGCCTTCCAGTGGAAAATCTGTGTTGAGTGAATATCTGCAGAAAGAATCACTTTTTTCTCAGACAGTTTATTTGAGAGCGTTTCTGACCTTCCAGTGGAAAATCTGTGTTGAGTAAATATCTGCACTAAGAATCACTTTTTTGGACTCCGAAAGTTCATTTGAGAGCGTTACTGGCCTTCCAGTGTAAACTCTGTGTTGAGTGAATATCTGCACAAAGAATCACTTTTTAGGACTCTGAAAGTGCATTTGAGAGTGTTTCTGGCCTTCCAGTGGAAACTCTGTGTTGAGTGAATATCAGCACTAAGAATCACTTTTTTGGACTCTGAAAGTGCATTTGAGAGCGTTTCTGGCCTTCCAGTGGAAAATCTGTGTTGATTGAATATCTGCACTAAGAATCACTTTTTTGGACTCTGAAAGTGCATTTGAGAGCGTTTCTGGCCATCTAGTGGAAACTCTGTGTTGAGTAAATATCTCTCACTAAGAATCACTTTTTTGGACTCCTAAAGTGCATTTGAGAGCGTTTCTGGCCTTCCAGTGGAAAATCTATGTTGAGTGAATAACTGCGCTGAGAATCACGTTTTTGTACACTGAAAGTGCATTTGAGAGCGTTTCTGGCCTTCCAGTGGAAACTCTGTGTTGAGTGAATATCTGCACTAACAATCACTTTTTTGGACTCCGAAAGTTCATTTGAGAGCGTTACTGGACTTCCAGTGGAAAATCTGTGTTGAGTGAATATCTGCAGTAGGTATCACTTTTTGGACTCTGAAAGTGCATTTGAGAGTGTTTCTGGCTTTCCAGTGGAAACTCTGTGTTTAGTGAATATCTGCAGTAAGAATCACTTTTTTGGACTCCGAAAGTGCATTTGAGAGCGTTTCTGGCCATCTAGTGGAAACTCTGTGTTGAGTAAATATCTCTCACTAAGAATCACGTTTTGGACTCTGAAAGTTCATTTGAGAGCGTTACTGGCCTTCCAGTGGAAACTCTGTGTTGAATGAATATCTGCAGTAAGAATCACTTTTTTGGACTCTGAAAATGCATTTGAGAGCGTTTCTGGCTTTCCAGTGGAAACTCTGTGTTGAGTGAATATCTGCAGTAAGAATCACTTTTTCGGACTCCGAAAGTGCATTTGACAATGTTTCTGGACATCGAGTGTAAACTCTGTGTTGAGTGAATAACTGCAGTGAGAATCACGTTTTGGACTCTGAAAGTGCATTTGAGAGCGTTTCTGGCCTTTTTGTGAAACTTTATGTTGAGTGAATATCTGTGCTAAGAATCGCTTTTTTGGTCTCAGAAAGTGCATTTGATAGCGTTTCTGGCCTTCCAGTGGAAACTCTGTGTTGAGTGAATATCTGCAGTAAGAATCACTTTTTTGGACTCTGAAAGTGCATTTGAGAGCGTTTCTGGCCATCTAGTGGAAACTCTGTGTTGAGTAAATATCTCTCTCTAAGAATCACTTTTTTGGACTCTTAAAGTGTATTTGAGAGCGTTTCTGGCCTTTCAGTGGAAACTCTGTGTTGAGTGAATATCTGCACTAACAATCACTTTTTTGGACTCAGAAAGTGCATTTGAGAGCGTTTCTGGCCTATCAGTGGAAACTCTGTGTTGAGTGAATATCTGCACTAAGAATCACTTTTTTGGACTCCGAAAGTTCATTTGAGAGCGTTTCTGGCCTTTCAGTGGAAACTCTGTGTTGAGTGAATATCTGCAGTAAGAATCACTTTTTAGAACTCTGAAAATGCATTTGAGAGCGTTTCTGGCCTTCCAGTGGAAACTCTGTGTTGAGCGAATATCTGCACTAAGAATCACTTTTTGGACTCTGAAAGTGCATTTGAGAGCGTTTCTGGCTTTCCAGTGGAAAGTCTGTGTTGAGTAAATATCTCTCTCTAAGAATCAATTTTTTGGACTCCTAAAGTGCATTTGAGAGCGTTTCTGGCCTTCCAGTGGAAAATCTGTGTTGATTGAATATCTGCAGTAAGAATCACTTTTTGGACTCAAAGTGCATTTGAGAGCGTTTCTGGCCATCTAGTGGAAAATCTGTGTTGAGTAAATATCTCTCACTAAGAATCACTTTTTTGGACTCCTAAAGTGCATTTCAGAGCGTTTCTGGCCTTCCAGTGGAAAATCTGTGTTGAGTGAATATCTGCACGAAGAATTAATTTTTTGGACTCTGAAAATGCATTTGAGAGCGTTTCTGGCCTTCCAGTGGAAACTCTGTGTTGAGTGAATATCTGCACTAAGAATCACTTTTTTGGACTCTGAAAGTGCATTTGAGAGCGTTTATGGTCTTCCAGTGAAAACTCTGTGATGAGTGAATATCTGCACGAAGAATCACTTTTTTGGGCTCCGAAAGTGCATTTGAGAGCGTTTCTGGCCTTCTCCTGGAAACTCTGTGTTGAGTGAATATTTGCACTAAGAATCACTTTTTGGACTCTGAAAGTGCATTTGAGAGCGTTCATGGTCTTCCAGTGAAAACTCTGTGTTGAGTGAATATCTGCACGAAGAATCACTTTTTTGGACTCCGAAAGTGCATTTGAGAGCGTCTCTGGCCTTTTTGTGGAAACTCTGTGTTGAGTGAATATCTGCACTAAGAATCACTTTTTTGGCCTCCAAAAGTGCATTTGAGAGCGTTTCTGGCCTTCCAGTGAGAAACTCTGTGTTGAGTCAATATCTGCACTAAGAATCACTTTTTTGTACTCCGAAAGTTCATTTGAGAGGGTTACTGGCCTACCAGTGGAAACTCTGTGTTGAGTGAATATCTGCAGTAAGAATCACTGTTTTAGACTCTGAAAGTGCTTCTGAGAGAGTTTCTGGCCTTCTCCTGGAAACTCTGTGTTGAGTGAATATCTGCACTTAGTATCACTTTTTTGGACTCTGAAAGTGCATTTGAGAGCGTTTCTGGCCTTTTTGTGAAAACTCTGTGTTGAGTGAATATCTGCACAAAGAATCACTTTTTTGGACTCTGAAAATGCATTTGAGAGCGTTTCTGGTCTTCCAATGGAAACTCTGTGTTGAGTGAATATCTGCACTAAGAATCACTGTTTTGGACTCAGAAGTGCTTCTGAGAGAGTTTCTGGCCTTCTCCTAAAAACTCTGTGTTGAGTGAATATCTGCACTAACAATCACTTTTTTTGGGTCTGAAAATGCATTTGAGAGCGTTTCTGGCCTTTTAGTGGAAACTCTATGTTGAGTGAATATATGCACTAACAATCACTTTTTTGGACTCAGAAAGTGCATTTGAGAGCGTTTCTGGCCTATCAGTGGAAACTCTGTGTTGAGTGAATATCTGCACTAAGAATCACTTTTTTGGACTCCGAAAGTTCATTTGAGAGCATTTCTGGCCTTCCAGTGGAAACTCTGTGTTGAGTGAATATCTGCAGTAAGAATCACTTTTTTGTACTCTGAAAGTGCCTTTGACAATGTTTCTGGCCATCGAGTGTAAACTCTGTGTTTAGTGAATATCTGCAGTAAGAATCACTTTTTTGGACTCTGAAAATGCATTTGAGAGCGTTTCTGGCTTTCCAGTGGAAACTCTGTGTTGAGTGAATATCTGCAGCAAGAATCACTTTTTTGGACTCTGAAAGTGCATTTGACAATGTTTCTGGACATCGAGTGTAAACTCTGTGTTGAGTGAATAACTGCTCTGAGAATCACGTTTTTGGACTCTGAAAGTGCATTTGAGAGCGTTTCTGGCCTTTTTGTGAAACTTTCTGTTGAGTGAATATTTGCAGTAAGAATCACTTTTTTGGTCTCAGAAAGTGCATTCGAGAGCGTTTCTGGCCTTCCAGTGGAAACTCTGTGTTGAGTGAATATCTGCAGTAAGAATCACTTTTTTGGACTCCGAAAGTGCATTTGAGAGCGTTTCTGGCCATCTAGTGGAAACTCTGTGTTGAGTAAATATCTCTCACTAAGAATCACTTTTTTGGACTCCTAAAGTGCATTTGAGAGCGTTTCTGGCCTTCCAGTGGAAAATCTGTGTTGAGTGAATATCTGCAGAAAGAATCACTTTTTTCTCAGACAGTTTATTTGAGAGCGTTTCTGACCTTCCAGTGGAAAATCTGTGTTGAGTAAATATCTGCACTAAGAATCACTTTTTTGGACTCCGAAAGTTCATTTGAGAGCGTTACTGGCCTTCCAGTGTAAACTCTGTGTTGAGTGAATATCTGCACAAAGAATCACTTTTTAGGACTCTGAAAGTGCATTTGAGAGTGTTTCTGGCCTTCCAGTGGAAACTCTGTGTTGAGTGAATATCTGCACTAAGAATCACTTTTTGGACTCTGAAAGTGCATTTGAGAGCGTTTCTGGCCTTCCAGTGGAAACTCTGTGTTGAGTGAATATCTGCAGTAAGAATCACTTTTTGGACTCTGAAAGTGCATTTGAGAGCGTTTCTGGCCATCTAGTGGAAACTCTGTGTTGAGTAAATATCTCTCTCTAAGAATCAATTTTTTGGACTCCTAAAGTGCATTTGAGAGCGTTTCTGGCCTTCCAGTGGAAAATCTGTGTTGATTGAATATCTGCACTAAGAATCACTTTTTTGGACTCCGAAAGTGCATTTGAGAGCGTTTCTGGCCATCTAGTGGAAACTCTGTGTTGAGTAAATATCTCTCACTAAGAATCACTTTTTTGGACTCCTAAAGTGCATTTGAGAGCGTTTCTGGCCTTCCAGTGGAAAATCTATGTTGAGTGAATAACTGCGCTGAGAATCACGTTTTTGTATACTGAAAGTGCATTTGAGAGCGTTTCTGGCCTATCAGTGGAAACTCTGTGTTAAGTGAATATCTGCACTAAGAATCACTTTTTTGGACTCCGAAAGTTCATTTGAGAGCATTTCTGGCCTTCCAGTGGAAACTCTGTGTTGAGTGAATATCTGCAGTAAGAATCACTTTTTTGGACTCCTAAAGTGCATTTGAGAGCGTTTTTGGCCTTCCAGTGGAAACTCTGTGTTTAGTGAATATCTGCAGTAAGAATCACTTTTTTGGACTCCGAAAGTGCATTTGAGAGCGTTTCTGGCCATCTAGTGGAAACTCTGTGTTGAGTAAATATCTCTCACTAAGAATCACGTTTTGGACTCTGAAAGTTCATTTGAGAGCGTTTCTGGCCTTCCAGTGGAAACTCTGTGTTGAATGAATATCTGCAGTAAGAATCACTTTTTGGACTCTGAAAATGCATTTGAGAGCGTTTCTGGCTTTCCAGTGGAAACTCTGTGTTGAGTGAATATCTGCAGTAAGAATCACTTTTTGGACTCTGAAAGTGCATTTGACAATGTTTCTGGACATCGAGTGCATTTGAACTCTCTGTGTTGAGTGAATATCTGCAGTAAGAATCACTTTTTCGACTCAAAGTGCATTTGAGAATCACTCTGTGTTGAGTGAATAACTTTTGGACTCTGAAAGTGCATTTGAGAGCGTTTCTGGCCTTTTTGTGAAACTTTATGTTGAGTGAATAATCTGTGCTAAGAATCGCTTTTTGGTCTCAGAAAGTGCATTTGATAGCGTTTCTGGCCTTCCAGTGGAAACTCTGTGTTGAGTGAATATCTGCAGTAAGAATCACTTTTTTGGACTCTGAAAGTGCATTTGAGAGCGTTTCTGGCCATCTAGTGGAAACTCTGTGTTGAGTAAATATCTCTCTCTAAGAATCACTTTTTTGGACTCCTAAAGTGCATTTGAGAGCGTTTCTGGCCTTTCAGTGGAAACTCTGTGTTGAGTGAATATCTGCACTAACAATCACTTTTTTGGACTCAGAAAGTGCATTTGAGAGCGTTTCTGGCCTATCAGTGGAAACTCTGTGTTGAGTGAATATCTGCACTAAGAATCACTTTTTTGGACTCCGAAAGTTCATTTGAGAGCGTTTCTGGCCTTTCAGTGGAAACTCTGTGTTGAGTGAATATCTGCAGTAAGAATCACTTTTTAGAACTCTGAAAATGCA
>JAFDVH010000040.1:302772-326000 GCA_019176425.1 Megalops atlanticus | reverse complement strand
TGACAGCGTTTCTGGCCTTCTAGTGTAAACTCTGTGTATAGTGAATATCTGCACAAAGAATCACTATTTTGGACTCTGAAAGTGCATTTTAAGCGTTTCTGGCCTTCCAGTGGAAACTTTGTGTTGAGTGAATATCTGAATAAGAATCACTTTTTTGGACTCTGAAAGTGCATTCGAGAGCGTTTCTGGCCTTCTAGTGTAAACTCTGTGTATAGTGAATATCTGCACGAAGAATCCTTATTTTGTCCTCTGAAAGTGCATTTGACAGCGTTTCTGGCCTTCTAGTGGAAACTCTGTGTTGAGTGAATATCTGAATAAGACTCACTTTTTTGGACCATCAAAGTGCATTTGAGAGCGTTTCTGGCCTTCTAGTGGAAAATGTGTGTTGACTGAATATCTGCCCTGATAATCACTTATTTTGGACTATGAAAGTGCATTTCAGAGCGTTTCTGGCCTTCTAGTGGAAACTCTGTGTTGAGTGAATATCTGAATAAGAATCACTTTTTTGGACTATGAAAGTGCATTTGAGAGAGTTTCTGGCCTTCTAGTGGAAACTCTGTGAAACTCTGTGTTGACTGAATATCTGCCCTGAGAATCAGTTATTTTGGACTATGAAAGTGCATTTCAGAGCGTTTCTGGCCTTCTAGTGGAAACTCTGTGTTGAGTGAATATCTAAATAAGAATCACTTTTTTGGACTCTGAAAGTGCATTTGAGAGCGTTTCTGGCCTTCTAGTGTAAACTCTGTGTATAGTGAATATCTGCACGAAGAATCACTATTTTGGACTCTGAAAGTGCATTTGACAGCGTTTCTGGCCTTCTAGTGGAAACTCTGTGTATAGTGAATATCTGAATAAGAATCACTTTTTTGGACTATCAAAGTGCATTTGAGAGCGTTTCTGGCCTTCTACTGGAAACTTTGTGTTGAGTGAATATCTGCCCTGAGAATCACTGTTTTGGACTCTGAAAGTGCATTTGAGAGCGTTTCTGGCCTTCTAGTGGAAACTCTGTGTTGACTGATACTGCCCTGAGAATCATTTTTTTGGACTCTGAAAGTCCTTATTAGAGAGTTTCTGGCCTTCTTCTGGAAACTCTGTGTTGAGTGAATATCTGCACTAAAAATCAATTTTTTTTACTCTGAAAATGTATTTGGGAGCGTTTCTGGCCTTCTAGTGGAAACTCTGTGCTGAGTGAATATCTGAATAAGAATCACTTTTTTGGACTCTGAAAATGTATTTGAGAGCGTTTCTGGCCTTCTAGTGTAAACTCTGTGTATAGTGAATATCTGCACGAAGAATCACTATTTTGGACTCTGAAAGTGCATTTGACAGCGTTTCTGGCCTTCTAGTGGAAACTCTGTGTTGAGTGAATATCTGAATGAGAATCACTGTTTTGGACTCTGAAAGTGCATTTGAGAGCGTTTCTGGCCTTCTACTGGAAAATTTGTGTTGAGTGAATATCTGCCCTGAGAATCACTGTTTTGGACTCTGAAAGTGCATTTGAGAGCGTTTCTGGCCTTTCAGTGGAAACTCTGTGTTGAGTGATTATCTGCCCTGAGAATCACTTTTTTGGACTCTGAAAGCGCTTCTCAGAGAGTTTCTGGCCTTCTACTGGAAAATTTGTGTGAACGAATATCTGCCTAAGAATCACTTTTTTGGACTCTGAAAGTGCTTCTCAGAGAGTTGCTGGCCTTCTACTGGAAAATTTGTGTGAACGAATATCTGCACTAAGAATCACTTTTTTGGACTCTGAAAGTGCATTTGGGAGCGTTTCTGGCCTTCTAGTGGAAACTCTGTGTTTAGTGAATATCAGCACTAAAAATCACTTTTTTGGACTCTGAAAGAGTATTTGGGAACGTTTTTGGCCTTCCAGTGGAAACTCTGTGTTGACTGATACTGCCCTGAGAATCATTTTTTTGGACTCTGAAAGTGCATTTGACAGCGTTTCTGGCCTTCTAGTGTAAAGGCCAGAACTTGGACTTCTGTGTATAGTGAATATCTGCACAAAGAATCACTATTTTGGACTCTGAAAGTGCATTTTAAGCGTTTCTGGCCTTCCAGTGGAAACTTTGTGTTGAGCGAGTATCTGCCTTGAGAATCACTTTTTTGGACTCTGAAAGTCCTTATTAGAGAGTTTCTGGCATTCTTCTGGAAACTCTGTGTTGAGTGAATATCTGCACTAAAAATCAATTTTTTTTACTCTGAAAATGTATTTGGGAGCGTTTCTGGCCTTCTAGTGGAAACTCTGTGCTGAGTGAATATCTGCACGAAGAATCACTATTTTGGACTCTGAAAGTGCATTTGACAGCGTTTCTGGCCTTCTAGTGGAAACTCTGTGTTGAGTGAATATCTGAATGAGAATCACTTTTTTGGACTCTGAAAGTGCATTTGAGAGCGTTTCTGGCCTTCTACTGGAAAATTTGTGTTGAGTGAATATCTGCCCTGAGAATCACTGTTTTGGACTCTGAAAGTGCATGTGAGAGCGTTTCTGGCCTTTCAGTGGAAACTCTGTGTTGAGTGATTATCTGCCCTGAGAATCACTTTTTTGGACTCTGAAAGCGCTTCTCAGAGAGTTTCTGGCCTTCTACTGGAAAATTTGTGTGAACGAATATCTGCCTAAGAATCACTTTTTGGACTCTGAAAGTGCTTCTCAGAGAGTTGCTGGCCTTCTACTGGAAAATTTGTGTGAACGAATATCTGCACTAAGAATCACTTTTTTGGACTCTGAAAGTGCATTTGGGAGCGTTTCTGGCCTTCTAGTGGAAACTCTGTGTTTAGTGAATATCAGCACTAAAAATCACTTTTTGGACTCTGAAAGAGTATTTGGGAACGTTTTTGGCCTTCCAGTGGAAACTCTGTGTTGACTGATACTGCCCTGAGAATCATTTTTTGGACTCTGAAAGTGCATTTGACAGCGTTTCTGGCCTTGTAGTGGAAACTCTGTGTATAGTGAATATCTGCACGAAGAATCACTATTTTGGACTCTGAAAGTCCTTATTAGAGAGTTTCTGGCCTTCTTCTGGAAACTCTGTGTTGAGTGAATATCTGCACTAAAAATCAATTTTTTTTACTCTGAAAATGTATTTGGGAGCGTTTCTGGCCCTCTAGTGGAAACTCTGTGCTGAGTGAATAACTGCACTAAGAATCACTTATTTTGTTTCTCAAAGTGCTTCTGAGAGAGTTTCTGGACTTCTAGTGGAATCTCTGTGTTCAGTTAATATCTGGTTAAAGAAGCACATTTGGAACTCTGAAAGTGCATTTGAGAGCGTTTCTGGCTTTCTAGTGTAAACTCTGTGTATAGTGAATATCTGCACGAAGAATCACTATTTTGGACTATGACAGTGCATTTGACAGCGTTTCTGGCCTTCTAGTGGAAACTCTGTGTATAGTGAATATCTGAATAAGAATCACTTTTTTGGACTATCAAACTGCATTTGAGAGCGTTTCTGGCCTTCTAGTGGAAACTCTGTGTTGACTGAATATCTGAAGAAGAATCACTTTTTTGGACTCTGAAAGTGCATTTGAGAGCGTTTCTGGCCTTCTAGTGTAAACTCTGTGTATAGTGAATATCTGCACGAAGAATCACTATTTTGGACTCTGAAAGTGCATTTGACAGCGTTTCTGGCCTTCTAGTGGAAACTCTGTGTATAGTGAATATCTGAATAAGAATCACTTTTTTGGACTATCAAAGTGCATTTGAGAGCGTTTCTGGCCTTCTACTGGAAACTTTGTGTTGAGGGAATATCTGCCCTGAGAATCACTGTTTTGGACTCTGAAAGTGCATTTGAGAGCGTTTCTGGCCTTCCAGTGGAAACTCTGTGTTGAGTGATTATTTGCCCTGAGAATCACTTTTTTGGACTCTGAAAGAGTATTTTGGAACGTTTCTGGCCATCCAGTGGAAACTCTGTGTTGACTGATATCTGCCCTGAGAATCTTTTTTTTGGACTCTGAAAGTGCATTTGACAGCGTTTCTGGCCTTCTAGTGTAAACTCTGTGTATAGTGAATATCTGCACAAAGAATCACTTTTTTGGACTATCAAAGTGCATTTGAGAGCGTTTCTGGCCTTCTAGTGGAAACTGTGTGTTGACTGAATATCTGCCCTGAGAATCACTTATTTTGGACTATGAAAGTGCATTTCAGAGCGTTTCTGGCCTTCTAGTGGAAACTCTGTGTTGAGTGAATATCTGAATAAGAATCACTTTTTTGGACTATGAAAGTGCATTTGAGAGAGTTTCTGGCCTTCTAGTGGAAAATCTGTGAAACTCTGTGTTGACTGAATATCTGCCCTGAGAATCAGTTATTTTGGACTATGAAAGTGCATTTCAGAGCGTTTCTGGCCTTCTAGTGGAAACTCTGTGTTGAGTGAATATCTGAATAAGAATCACTTTTTTGGACTCTGAAAGTGCATTTGAGAGCGTTTCTGGCCTTCTAGTGTAAACTCTGTGTATAGTGAATATCTGCACGAAGAACCACTATTTTGGACTCTGAAAGTGCATTTGACAGCGTTTCTGGCCTTCTAGTGGAAACTCTGTGTATAGTGAATATCTGAATAAGAATCACTTTTTTGGACTATCAAAGTGCATTTGAGAGCGTTTCTGGCCTTCTACTGGAAACTTTGTGTTGAGTGAATATCTGCAGAAAGAATCACTGTTTTGGACTCTGAAAGTGCGTTTGAGAGCGTTTCTGGCCTTCCAGTGGAAACTCTGTGTTGACTGATTATTTGCCCTGAGAATCACTTTTTTGGACTCTGAAAGTGCTTCTCAGAGAGTTTCTGGCCTTCTACTGGAAAATTTGTATGAACGAATATCTGCCTAAGAATCACTTTTTTGGACTCTAGTGGAAACTCTGTGTTTAGTGAATATCAGCACTAAAAATCACTTTTTTGGACTCTGAAAGAGTATTTGGGAACGTTTCTGGCCATCCAGTGGAAACTCTGTGTTGACTGATATCTGCCCTGAGAATCTTTTTTTGGACTCTGAAAGTGCATTTGACAGCGTTTCTGGCCTTCTAGTGTAAACTCTGTGTATAGTGAATATCTGTACAAAGAATCACTATTTTGGACTCTGAAAGTGCATTTTAAACGTTTCTGGCCTTCCAGTGGAAACTTTGTGTTGAGCGAGTATCTGCCTTGAGAATCACTTTTTTGGACTCTGAAAGTCCTTATTAGAGAGTTTCTGGCCTTCTTCTGGAAACTCTGTGTTGAGTGAATATCTGCACTAAAAATCATTTTTTTTTACTCTGAAAATGTATTTGGGAGCGTTTTTGGCCTTCTAGTGGAAACTCTGTGCTGAGTGAATATCTGAATAAGAATCACTTTTTGGACTCTGAAAGTGCATTTGAGAGCGTTTCTGGCCTTCTAGTGTAAACTCTGTGTATAGTGAATATCTGCCCTGAGAATCCTTATTTTGGACTCTGAAAGTGCATTTGACAGCGTTTCTGGCCTTCTAGTGGAAACTCTGTGTTGAGTGAATATCTGAATAAGAATCACTTTTTGGACTATCAAAGTGCATTTGAGAGCGTTTCTGGCCTTCTAGTGGAAACTGTGTGTTGACTGAATATCTGCCCTGAGAATCACTTATTTTGGACTATGAAAGTGCATTTCAGAGCGTTTCTGGCCTTCTAGTGGAAACTCTGTGTTGAGTGAATATCTGAATAAGAATCACTTTTTGGACTATGAAAGTGCATTTGAGAGAGTTTCTGGCCTTCTAGTGGAAAATCTGTGAAACTCTGTGTTGACTGAATATCTGCCCTGAGAATCAGTTATTTTGGACTATGAAAGTGCATTTCAGAGCGTTTCTGGCCTTCTAGTGGAAACTCTGTGTTGAGTGAATATCTGAATAAGAATCACTTTTTGGACTCTGAAAGTGCATTTGAGAGCGTTTCTGGCCTTCTAGTGTAAACTCTGTGTATAGTGAATATCTACACGAAGAATCACTATTTTGGACTCTGAAAGTGCATTTGACAGCGTTTCTGGCCTTCTAGTGGAAACTCTGTGTATAGTGAATATCTGAATAAGAATCACTTTTTTGGACTCTGAAAGTGCATTTGAGAGCGTTTCTGGCCTTCTGCTGGAAACTTTGTGTTGAGTGAATATCTGCCCTGAGAATCACTGTTTTGGACTCTGAAAGAGTATTTGAGAGCGTTTTTGGCCTTCCAGTGGAAACTCTGTGTTTACTGATTATTTGCCCTAAAAATCACTTTTTGGACTCTGAAAGTATTTGGGAGAGTTTCTGGCCTTCTAGTGGAAACTCTGTGTTGACTGATATCTGCCCTGAGAATCTTTTGGACTCTGAAAGTGCATTTTTTTCTGGCCTTCTAGTGTAAAGGCCAAACTTGGACTGTGTTTAGTGAATATCTGCACAAAAAATCACTTTTTTGGACTCTGAAAGAGCATTTGGGAACGTTTCTGGCCTTCCAGTGGAAACTTTGTGTTGACTGAATATCTGCCCTGAGAATCTTTTTTTGGACTCTGAAAATGTATTTGACAGCGTTTCTGGCCTTCTAGTGGAAACTCTGTGTATAGTGAATATCTGAATAAAGAATCACTTTTTGGACTCTGAAAGTGCATTTTAAACGTTTCTGGCCTTCTAGTGGAAACTTTGTGTTGAGTGAATATCTGCCTTGAGAATCACTTTTTGGACTCTGAAAGTGCATTTGAGAGAGTTTCTGGCCTTCTTCTGGAAACTCTGTGTTGAGTGAATATCTGCACTAAAAATCATTTTTTTTACTCTGAAAATGTATTTGAGAGCGTTTCTGGCCTTCTAGTGGAAACTCTGTGTTGAGTGAATATCTGAATAAGAATCACTTTTTTGGACTCTGAAAGTGCATTTGAGAGCGTTTCTGGCCTTCTAGTGTAAACTCTGTGTATAGTGAATATCTGCCTGAAGAATCCTTATTTTGGACTCTGAAAGTGCATTCGAGAGAGTTTCTGGCCTTCTAGTGGAAACTCTGTGTTGAGTGAATATCTGAATAAGAATCACTTTTTGGACTATCAAAGTGCATTTGAGAGCGTTTCTGGCCTTCTAGTGGAAACTGTGTGTTGACTGAATATCTGCCCTGAGAATCACTTATTTTGGACTATGAAAGTGCATTTGGGAGCGTTTCTGGCCTTCTAGTGGAAACTCTGTGTTTAGTGAATATCTGAATAAGAATCACTTTTTGGACTCTGAAAGAGCATTTGAGAGAGTTTCTGGCCTTCTAAAATCTGTGAAACTCTGTGTTGACTGAATATCTGCCCTGAGAATCAGTTATTTTGGACTCTGAAAGTGCATTTCAGAGCGTTTCTGGCCTTCTAGTGGAAACTCTGTGTTGAGTGAATATCTGAATAAGAATCACTTTTTGGACTCTGAAAGTGCATTTGAGAGCGTTTCTGGCCTTCTAGTGTAAACTCTGTGTATAGTGAATATCTGCCCTGAGAATCACTATTTTGGACTCTGAAAGTGCATTTGACAGCGTTTCTGGCCTTCTAGTGGAAACTCTGTGTATAGTGAATATCTGAATAAGAATCACTTTTTGGACTCTGAAAGTGCATTTGAGAGCGTTTCTGGCCTTCTGCTGAAACTTTGTGTTGAGTGAATATCTGCCCTGAGAATCACTTTTTGGACTCTGAAAGAGTATTTGGAGAGTTTCTGGCCTTCTTCTGGAAACTCTGTGTTGAGTGAATATCAGCACTAAAAATCACTTTTTTTACTCTGAAAGAATGTATTTGGGAGCGTTTTTGGCCTTCCAGTGGAAACTCTGTGTTGACTGATATCTGCCCTGAGAATCACTTTTTGTTTCTGAAAGTGCTTTTTTCTGGACTCTGAAAGTGCATTTGAGTTAATATCTGTTTCTGGCCTTCTAGTGTAAAGGCCAGAACTTGGACTCTGTGTATAGTGAATATCTGCACAAAGAATCACTATTTTGGACTCTGAAAGTGCATTTTACAGCGTTTCTGGCCTTCCAGTGGAAACTTTGTGCTGGGTGAATATCTGCCCTAAAAATCAATTTTTTGGACTCTGAAAATGTATTTGGGAGCGTTTCTGGCCTTCTAGTGGAAACTCTGTGTTTAGTGAATATCTGAATAAGAATCACTTTTTGGACTCTGAAAGTGCATTTGAGAGCGTTTCTGGCCTTCTAGTGGAAACTCTGTGTTGAGTGAATATCTGCCCTGAAGAATCACTTTTTGGACTCTGAAAGTGCATTTGACAGCGTTTCTGGCCTTCTAGTGGAAACTTTGTGTTGAGTGAATATCTGCACTAAGAATCACTTTTTTGGACTCTGAAAGTGCATTTGAGAGTTTCTGGCCTTCTAGTGGAAACTTTGTGTTGAGTGAATATCTGCCCTGAAAATCAATTTTTGGACTCTGAAAGTGCATTTGAGAGCGTTTCTGGCCTTCTCAGTGGAAACTCTGTGTTGAGTGAATATCTGCCCTAAGAATCACTTTTTGGACTCTGAAAGTGCATTTGAGAGCGTTTCTGGCCTTCTACTGGAAAATCTGTGTGAAGTGAATATCTGCCTAAGAATCACTTTTTTGGACTCTGAAAGTGCATCTCAGAGAGTTTCTGGCCTTCTAGTGGAAACTTTGTGTTGAGTGAATATCTGCACTAAGAATCACTTTTTGGACTCTGAAAGTGCATTTGGGAGCGTTTCTGGCCTTCTAGTGGAAACTCTGTGTTTAGTGAATATCAGCACTAAAAATCACTTTTTTGGACTCTGAAAGTGCATTTGGGAGCGTTTCTGGCCTTCTAGTGGAAACTCTGTGTTTAGTGAATATCTGAATAAAAATCACTTTTTTGGACTCTGAAAGAGCATTTGGGAGCGTTTCTGGCCTTCTAGTGGAAACTCTGTGTTTAGTGAATATCAGCACTAAAAATCACTTTTTGGACTCTGAAAGTGCTTCTCAGAGAGTTTTTGGCCTTCTAGTGGAAACTCTGTGTTGACTGATATCTGCCCTGAGAATCATTTTTTTGGACTCTGAAAGTGCATTTGACAGCGTTTCTGGCCTTCTAGTGGAAACTCTGTGTATAGTGAATATCTGCACGAAGAATCACTATTTTGGACTCTGAAAGTGCATTTTAAGCGTTTCTGGCCTTCCAGTGGAAACTTTGTGTTGAGCGAGTATCTGCCTTGAGAATCACTTTTTTGGACTCTGAAAGTCCTTATTAGAGAGTTTCTGGCCTTCTTCTGGAAACTCTGTGTTGAGTGAATATCTGCACTAAAAATCAATTTTTTTTACTCTGAAAATGTATTTGGGAGCGTTTCTGGCCTTCTAGTGGAAACTCTGTGCTGAGTGAATAACTGCACTAAGAATCACTTTTTTTGTTTCTGAAAGTGCTTCTGAGAGAGTTTCTGGACTTCTAGTGGAATCTCTGTATTCAGTTAATATCTGGTTAAAAAAGCACATTTGGGACTCTGAAAGTGCATTTGTGAGCGTTTCTGGCCTTCTAGTGTAAACTCTGTGTATAGTGAATGTCTGCACGAAGAATCACTATTTTGGACTCTGAAAGTGCATTTGACAGCGTTTCTGGCCTTCTGCTGGAAACTTTGTGTTGAGTGAATATCTGCCCTGAGAATCACTGTTTTGGACTCTGAAAGAGTATTTGGGAACGTTTTTGGCCTTCCAGTGGAAACTCTGTGTTTAGTGAATATCAGCACTAAAAATCACTTTTTTGGACTCTGAAAGAGTATTTGGGAACGTTTTTGGCCTTCCAGTGGAAACTCTGTGTTGACTGATATCTGCCCTGAGAATCTTTTTTTTGGACTCTGAAAGTGCATTTGACAGCGTTTCTGGCCTTCTAGTGTAAAGGCCAGAACTTGGACTTCTGTGTATAGTGAATATCTGCACAAAGAATCACTATTTTGGACTCTGAAAGTGCATTTTAAGCGTTTCTGGCCTTCCAGTGGAAACTTTGTGCTGGGTGAATATCTGCACTAAAAATCAATTTTTTTTACTCTGAAAATGTATTTGGGAGCGTTTTTGGCCTTCTAGTGGAAACTCTGTGCTGAGTGAATATCTGAATAAGAATCACTTTTTTGGACTCTGAAAGTGCATTTGAGAGCGTTTCTGGCCTTCTAGTGTAAACTCTGTGTATAGTGAATATCTGCACGAAGAATCACTATTTTGGACTCTGAAAGTGCATTTGACAGCGTTTCTGGCCTTCTAGTGGAAACTTTGTGTTGAGTGAATATCTGCACTAAGGATCACTTTTTTGGACTCTGAAAGTGCATTTGAGAGAGTTTCTGGCCTTCTACTGGAAAATTTGTGTTGAGTGAATATCTGCCCTGAGAATCACTGTTTTGGACTCTGAAAGTGCATTTGAGAGCGTTTCTGGCCTTTCAGTGGAAACTCTGTGTTGAGTGATTATCTGCCCTGAGAATCACTTTTTTGGACTCTGAAAGCGCTTCTCAGAGAGTTTCTGGCCTTCTACTGGAAAATTTGTGTGAACGAATATCTGCCTAAGAATCACTTTTTTGGACTCTGAAAGTGCTTCTCAGAGAGTTGCTGGCCTTCTACTGGAAAATTTGTGTGAACGAATATCTGCCCTGAGAATCATTTTTTTGGACTCTGAAAGTGCATTTGACAGCGTTTCTGGCCTTCTAGTGGAAACTCTGTGTATAGTGAATATCTGCACGAAGAATCACTATTTTGGACTCTGAAAGTGCATTTTAAAGCGTTTCTGGCCTTCCAGTGGAAACTTTGTGTTGAGCGAGTATCTGCCTTGAGAATCACTTTTTGGACTCTGAAAGTCCTTATTAGAGAGTTTCTGGCCTTCTTCTGGAAACTCTGTGTTGAGTGAATATCTGCACTAAAAATCAATTTTTTTTACTCTGAAAATGTATTTGGGAGCGTTTCTGGCCTTCTAGTGGAAACTCTGTGCTGAGTGAATAACTGCACTAAGAATCACTTTTTTTGTTTCTGAAAGTGCTTCTGAGAGAGTTTCTGGACTTCTAGTGGAATCTCTGTATTCAGTTAATATCTGGTTAAAAAAGCACATTTGGGACTCTGAAAGTGCATTTGTGAGCGTTTCTGGCCTTCTAGTGTAAACTCTGTGTATAGTGAATGTCTGCACGAAGAATCACTATTTTGGACTCTGAAAGTGCATTTGACAGCGTTTCTGGCCTTCTAGTGAAAACTCTGTGTATAGTGAATATCTGAATAAGAATCACTTTTTTGGACTCTGAAAGTGCATTTGAGAGCGTTTCTGGCCTTCTAGTGGAAACTCTGTGTTGAGTGAATATCTGCCCTGAGAATCACTTATTTTGGACTATCAAAGTGCATTTGAGAGCGTTTCTGGCCTTCTACTGGAAACTTTGTGTTGAGTTATTATCTGCCCTAGGAATCACTTTTTTGGACTCTGAAAGTGCATTTGAGAGCGTTTCTGGTTTTCTAAGGAAACTCTGTGTTGGCTGAATATCCGCACTAAGAATCACTTTTTTGGACTCTGAAAGTGCATTTGAGAGAGATTCTGGCCTTCTAGTGGAAATTCAGAGTTCAGTAAATATCTGCACGAAGAATCACTTTTTTGACTCTGAAAGTGCATTTGAGAGCCTTACTGGCCTTCTAGTGGAAACTGTGAAACTCTGTGTTGGCTGAATATCTGACTAAGAATCACTTTTTTGGACTCTGAAATTGCATTTGAGACTGTTTCTGGCCTTGTACTGGAAACTCTGTGTTGAGTGAATATCTGACTAAGAATCACTTTTTTGCACCCTGAAAATGCATTGTAGAGCATTTCTTGCATTCTAGTGGAAACTCTGTGTTGAGTGATTATCTGCCCTGAGAATTACTTTTTTGGTCTCTGAAAATGCATTTGAGAGCATTTCTGGCCTTCTATTGGAAACTCTGTGTTGTCTGAATATCTGCACTAAGAATCACTTTTTTGTACTCTGAAAATGCATTTGAGAGCGTTTCTGGCCTTTTAGTGGAAACTCTGTGTTGACCTTATATCTTCCCCGAGAATCACGGTTTTGGACTCTGAAAATACATTTAAGAGCGATTCTGGCCTTCTACTGGAAACTTTGCGTTGAGTGAACATCTGGACAAAGAATCACTTTTTTTGACCCTGAAAATACATTTTAGAGCATTTCTTGCATTCTAGTGGAAACTCTGTGTTGAGTTAATATTTGCACTAAGAATCACTTATGCACTCTGAAAGAGCTTTTGAGAGCGTTTTTGGCCTTCCAGTGGAAACTCTGTGTTGACTGATATCTGCCCTGAGAAACACTTTTTTGGACTCTGAAAGTGCATTTGAGAGCATTTCTGGCCTTCCAGTGGAAACTCTGTGTGGAGTGATTATCTGCACTGAGAATCACTTTTTTGGACTCTGAAAGTGCCTCTTAGAGAGTTTCTGGCCTTTTAGTGGAAACTTTGTGTTGAACGATTATCTGCACTAATAATCACTTTTTTGGACTCTGAAAGTGCATTTGACAGCGTTCCTGGCCTTCTAGTGGAAACTCTGTGTTGAGTGAATATCTGCCCTGAGAATCACTTTTTTGGACTCTGAAATTGCATTTGAGAGTGTTTCTGATGTTTTAGTGGAAACTCTGTGTTGAGTGAATATCTGCACTAAGAATCACTTTTTTGATCTCTGAAATTGCATTTGAGAGTGTTTCTGGTCTTTTAGTGGAAACTCTGTGTTGAGTGAATATCAGCATTAAAAAACATTTTTTTGGTCTCTGAAAGTGCATTTGACAGCGTTTCTGGCCTTCTACTGGAAACTCTGTGTTGAGTGAATATCAGCATTAAAAACCATTTTTTTGGACTCTGAAAGTGCATTTGACAGCCCTTCTGGCCTTCTAGTGGAAACTCTGTGTACAGTGAATATTTGCACGAAGAATCATTATTTTGGATTCTGAAATGGCAATTTAAGCGTTTCTGGCCTTCTACTGAAAACTCTGGGTTGAGTGAATATATGCACTAATAATTACACTTTTGGACTCTGAAAGTGCATTTGAGAGCGTTTCTGGCCTTCCAGTGGAAACTTTGTGTTGAGCGATTATCTGCCCTGAGAATCACTTTTTTGGACTCTGAAAGTGCTTCTTAGAGAGTTAATGGCATTCTACCGGAAACTTTGTGTTGAATGAACATCTGCACGAAGAATCACTATATGGACTATGAAAGTGCATTTGAGAGCGTTTCTGGCCTTCTAGTGGAACATCTAAGTTGACTGAATATCTGCCCTCAGAATAATTGTTTTGGACGCTGAAAATTTATTTGAGAAAGTTTCTGGCCTTCAACTGGAAACTTTGTGTTCAGTGAATATCTGCACTAAGACTCACTTTTTTGGATACTGAAAATGCATTCGAGAGCGTTTCTGGCCTTGAAGTGGAAACTTTGTGTTGAGTGATCATCTGTCCTGAGAATGAATTTTTTAGACTCTGAAAGTGCATCTGAGAGAGTTTCTGGACTTCCACTGGAAACTATGTGTGGAGTGAATATCTGTACTAAGAATCACTTTTTTGGATACTGAAAGTGCATTTGAGAGCGTTTCTGGCCTTCAGGTGGAAACTCTGTGTTGACTGAATATCTGCCCTGAGAATAGCTGTTTTGGATTCTGAAAGAACTTTTGAGAGCGTTCTGGCCTTCCAGTGGAATTTTTGTGTATAGTGATTATCTGCCCTGAGCATCACGTTATTGGACTCTGAATGTGCATCTGAGAGCTTTTCTGAACTTCTAGTGAAACTTTGTGTTGAGTGGTTATATGCCCTAGGAATCACTGTTTTTGGACCCTGAAAATGCATCTGAGAGCGTTTCTGGCCTTCTACTGAAAACTCTGGGTTGAGTGAATATCTGAACTAAGAATTACACTTTTGGACTCTGAAAGAGCATTTGAGAGCGTTTCTGCCCTTCTACTGGAAACTCTGTGTGGAGTGAATATCTGCCCTGAGAATCAGTGTTTTGTACTCTGAAAATGCATTTCAGAGCGTTTCTAGCCTTCTTGTGGAAACTCTATGTTGACAGAATATCGGCCCTGAAAATCACTGTTTTGACCTCTGAAAGGGCATTTGAGAGCGATTCTGTCTTTCTTCTGGAAACTCTGTATTGAGTGAATATCTGCACAAGAATCACTTTTTTGGACTGAGAAAATACATGTGAGACCGTTTCTGGCCTTTTAGTGGAAACTCTTTGTTGAGTGAATATCTGCAGTAATAATCAGTTTTTTGGACTCTGAAAGTGCATTCAAGAGCGTTTCTGACCTTCTACTGGAAAGTCTGTGTATCGCAAATATCTGCACAAAGAATCACTTTTTTGGACACTGAAAGTGCATCTGAGTGCGTTTCTGGCCTTCCAGTGGAAACTCTGTGTTGACTGAATATTTGCAAGAAGAATCATTGTTTTAGACTCTGAAAGTGCATATGAGAGCGTTGCTGCCTTTCTAGAGGAAACTGTGTGTTGAATGAACATCTGCACAAAGAATCACTATATGGACTATGAAAGTGCATTTGAGAGCGTTTCTGGCCTTCTAGTGGAAACTCTGTGTCGAGAGAATATCTGCACTAAAAATAACTTTTTTGGACCCTGAAAATATATGACAGAGCGTTTCTGGCCTTCTACTGGAAACTTTGTGTTGAGTGAATATCTGCACTAAGGATCACTTTTTTGGACTCTGAAAGTGCATTTGAGAGAGTTTCAGGACTTCTACTGGAAACTCTGTGTTGGTTGAATATCTGCACTAAGAATCACTTTTTTGGACTGTGAAATTGCATTTGATAGCGTTTCAGGCCTTATAGGGGAAAGTCTGTGTTGAGTGATCATCTGTCCTGAGAATCCCTTTTTTGGACTCTGAAAGTGCTTCTGAGATAGTTTCTGAACTTCTACTTTAAACTCTGTGTTGAGTGAATATCTGCACTAAGAATCACTGTTTTGACTGAAAATGCATTTGAGAGCATTTCTGGCCTTCCAGTGGAAACTGTGCGTTGATTTGATAATTGCCTTGAGAATCACTGTTTTTTACTCTGAAATTGCATTTGAGAGCGTTTCTGGACTTCTAGTGGAAACTCTGTTTGAGTGAATATCTGCAATAAGAATCACTTTTTTAGACTCTGAAAATGGTTTTCAGAGTCCAAAACAGTGATTCTGAGTCCAGATATTCACTGAACACAGAGATTTCAGCAAAGTCCAGACACCCTCTCAGAGCACTTTCACAGCCCAAAAAAGGGAGTCTTAGTGCAGATATTCTGTGAACACAGAGTTTCCACTAGAAGGCAAGAACGCTCTCAAGTGCATTTTCAGAGCTCAAAAAAGTGATTTTTAGTGCAGATGTTCGTTCAACACAAAGTTTCCAGTAGAAGACCAGAAACGCTCTCAAATGCACATTCAGAGTCCAAAAAAGTGATTCTTAGTGTAGATATTCACTCAACACAGAGATTACACTAGAAGGCCAGAAACGCTCTCATATGCACTTTCAGAATCATAAAAGTGATTCTTAGTGCAGATATTCACTCAACACAGAGTTTACACTGGAAGGCCAGAAACGCTCTCAAATGCAAATTCAGACAGCAAAAAAGTGATTCTTCGTGCAAATATTAACTAAACACGGAGTTTCCCCTAGACTGCAAGAATGCGGTAAAATGTATTTTCAGGGTCCAAAAAAGTGATTATTAGAGCAGATATTCACTCAAAATAAAGTATCCAGTAGAAGGCCAGAAACAAAAAAGTGATTCTTAGAGCAGATATTCACTCAACATAAAGTATCCAGTAGAAGGCCAGAAACGCTCTCAAATGCATTTTCAGAGCTCAAAAAAGTGATCATTAGATGCAGATATTCGTAGAAGGTCAACACAAAGTTTCACTAAAAGGTGAAGAGAAACTCTCTAAGAAAACGCACACTTTCAGAGTCCAAAAAAGTGATTCTCAGGGCAGATATCAGTCAACACAGAGTTTCCACTGGAAGGGCAAAAACGCTCTCAAAAGCTCTTTCAGAGACCAAAAGTGATTCTTAGTGCAGATATTCACTCAACACAGAGTTTCCAGTAGAAGGTCAGAAACGCTCTCAAATACTCTTTTAGAGTCCAAAAAAGTGTTTATTAGTGCAGATATTCGTTCAACACAAAGTTTCCACTAAAAGGCTAGAAACTCTATAAGAAGCACTTCCAGAGTGCAAAAAAGTGATTCTCAGGGCAGATAGTCACTCAACGCTATGTTTCCAGTAGAAGGTCAGAAACGCTCTGAAATGTATTTTCAGAGTCCAAAATAGTGATTCTCAGTGAAGATATTTACTCAACACAAGAGCTTCCAGTAGAAGGCCAGAAACGCTGTCAAATACACTTTCAGAGTCCAAAAAAGTGTTTGTCAGGGCAGATATCAGTCAACACAGAGTTTCCACTGGAAGGGCAAAAACGCTCTCAAATGCTCTTTCAGAGTCCAAAAGTGATTCTTAGTGCAGATATTCACTCAACACAGAGTTTCCAGTAGAAGGTCAGAAACGCTCTCAAATACTCTTTCAGAGTCCAAAAAAGTGATTCTCAGGGCAGATAATCACTCAACACAGAGTTTCCACTGAAAGGCCAGAAATGCTCTCAAATGCACTTTCAGAGTGCAAAAAGTGTTTCTCAGTGCAGATATTCACTGAACACAGAATTTCCACAGGAAGGGCAAAAACGCTCTCAAATGCACTTTCAGAGTCCAAAAAATGATTTTTAGTGCAGATATTCACTCAACACAATGTTTCCAGTAGAAGGCCAGAAACGCTCTCAAATGCACTTTCAAAGACCAAAAAAGTGATTCTTAGTGCAAATATTAACTCAACACAGAGTTTCCACTAGAATTAAAGAAACGCTCTACAATGCATTTTCAGAGTCCAAAACTGTGGTTCTCAGTGAAGATATAAGATCAACACAGAGTTTCCACTAAAAGGCCAGAAATGCTCTCAAATGCATTTTCAGAGACCAAAAAAGTGATTCTTAGTGCAAATATTAACTCAACACAGAGTTTCCACTAGAATGCAAGAATGCTGTAAAATGTATTTTCAGGGTCCAAAAAAGTGATTCTTAGAGCAGATATTCACTCAACATAAAGTATCCAGTAGAAGGCCAGAAACGCTCTCAAATGCATTTTCAGAGTCCAAAACTGTGAGTCTCAGGGAAGATATAAGGTCAACACATAGTTTCCACTAAAAGGCCAGAAACACTCTCAAATGCATTTTCAGAGTCCAAAAAAGTGATCATTAGTGCAGATATTCACTCAACACAAAGTTTCCACTAAAAGACTAGAAACTCTCTAAAATGCACTTTCAGAGTCCAAAAAGTGATTCTCAGTGCAGATATTCACTCAACACAGAGTTTCCACTGGAAGGCCAGAAACGCTCTCAAATGCATTTTCAGAGTCCAAAACGGTGATTCTTAGGGAAGATATTTGGTCAACACAGAGTTTCCACTGGAAGGCCAGAAACGCTCTCAAATGCACTTTCAGAGTCCAAGAAAGTGATTATTAGTGCAGATATTCGTTCAACACAGAGTTTCCACTAAAAGGCCAGAAACTCTCTAAAAGAACTTTCAGAGTGTAAAAAAGTGATTCTCAGGGCAGATAATCACTCAACACAGAGTTTCCACTGGAAGGCCAGAAACGCTCTCAAATACACTTTCAGAGTCCAAAAAAGTGATTCTCAGGGCAGATAATCACTCAACACAGAGTTTCCACTGGAAGGCCAGAAACGCTCTCAAATGCACTTTAAGAGTCCAAAAAAGTGATTCTCAGGGCAGATATCAGTCAACACAGAGTTTCCACTGGAAGGGCAAAAACACTCTCAAAAGCTCTTTCAGAGTGCATAAGTGATTCTTAGTGCAAATATTAACTCAACACAGAGTTTCCAGTAGAATGCAAGAAATGCTCTAAAATGCATTTTCAGGGTCAAAAAAAGTGATTCTTTGTCCAGATGTTCACTCAACGCAAAGTTTCCAGTAGAAGGCCAGAATCGCTCTTAAATGTATTTTCAGAGTCCAAAACAGTGATTCTCAGGGAAGATATTAGGTCAACACAGAGTATCCACTAAAATGCCAGAAACGCTCTCAAATGCAGTTTCAGAGTCCAAAAATGTGATTCTTGGGGAAGATATAAGGTCAACACAGAGTTTCCACTAGAATGCAAGAAATGCTCTAAAATGCATTTTCAGGGTGCAAAAAAGTGATTCTTAGTCAGATATTCACTCAACACAGAGATTCCAGTAGTAGGCTAGAAACGCTGTAAAATACATTTTCAGAGTACAAAAAAGTGATTCTTAGTCAGATATTAACTCAACAAAGAGTTTCCATTGGAAAGCCAGAAACGCTCTCAAATGTATTATCAGAGTCCAAAACGGTGATCTCAGGGAAGATATTTGGTCAACACAGAGTTTCCACTGGAAGGCCAGAAACGCTTTCAAATGCACTTTCAGAGTCCAAAAAAGTGATTATTAGTGCAGATAATCGTTCAACACAAAGTTTCCACTAAAAGGCCAGAAACTCTCTAAGAGGCACTTTCAGAGTCCAAAAAAGTGATTCTCAGTGCAGATAATCACTCAACACAGAGTTTCCACTAGAATGCAAGAAACGCTGTAAAATGTATTTTCAGGGTCCAAAAAGTGATTCTTAGAGCAGATATTCACTCAACATAAAGTATCCAGTAGAAGGCCAGAAACGCTCTCAAATGCATTTTCAGAGTCCAAAAATGTGAGTCTCAGGGAAGATATAAGTTCAACACATAGTTTCCACTAAAAGGCCAGAAACACTCTCAAATGCATTTTCAGAGTCCAAAAAAGTGATCATTAGTGCAGATATTCGTTCAACACAAAGTTTCCACTAAAAGACTAGAAACTCTCTAAGAAGCACTTTCAGAGTCCAAAAAAGTGATTTTCAGGGCAGATATCAGTCAACACAGAGTTTCCACTGGAAGGGCAAAAACGCTCTAAAAAGCTCTTTCAGAGTCCAAAAAGTGATTCTTAGTGCAGATATTCACTCAACACAGAGTTTCCAGTAGAAGGTCAGAAACGCTCTCAAATACTCTTTTAGAGTCCAAAAAAGTGATTCTCAGGGCAGATAATCACTCAACACAGAGTTTCCACTGAAAGGCCAGAAATGCTCTCAAATGCACTTTCAGAGTGCAAAAAATGATTCTTCGTGCAGATATTCACTCAACACAAGGTTTCCAGTAGAAGGCCAGAAACGCTCTCAAATGCACTTTCAGAGACCAAAAAAGTGATTCTTAGTGCAAATATTAACTCAACACAGAGTTTCCACTAGAATAAAAGAAATACTCTAAAATGCATTTTCAGGGTCCAAAAAAGTGATTCTTCGTCAGATATTCACTTAACACAGAGTTTCCACTAGAAGGTCAGAAACGATCTCAAAAGCTATTTCAGGGTCCAAAAATTGATTCTTAGTGCAGATATTCACTCAACGCAAAGTGTCCAGTAGAAGGCCAGAAACGCTCTCAAAAGCTCTTTCAGAGTCCAAAAATTGATTCTTAGGGCAAACATTCACTCAACACAGAGTTTCCACTGGAAGGCCAGAAACGCTTTCAAATGCACTTTAAGAGTCCAAGAAAGTGATTATTAGTGCAGATATTCGTTCAACACAGAGTTTCCACTAAAAGGCCAGAAACTCTCTAAGAAGAACTTTCAGAGTCCAAAAAGTGATTCTCAGGGCAGATAATCACTCAACACAGAGTTTCCACTGGAAGGCCAGAAACGCTCTCAAATGCACTTTAAGAGTCCAAAAAGAGCTGAACTCTCTCAAATAAGCACTTCAGAGTCCAAAAAGATTCTCAGGGCAGATATCAGTCAACACAGAGTTTCCACTGGAAGGGCAAAAACACTCTCAAAAGCTCTTTCAGAGTGCAAAAGTGATTCTTAGTGCAAATATTAACTCAACACAGAGTTTCCAGTAGACTGCAAGAAATGCTCTAAAATGCATTTTCAGGGTCAAAAAGTGATTCTTTGTCCAGATGTTCACTCAACACAAAGTTTCCAGTAGAAGGCCAGAATCGCTCTTAAATGTATTTTCAGAGTCCAAAACAGTGATTCTCAGGGAAGATATTAGGTCAACACAGAGTATCCACTAAAATGCCAGAAACGCTCTCAAATGCAGTTTCAGAGTCCAAAATTGTGATTCTCGGGGAAGATATAAGGTCAACACAGAGTTTCCACTAGAATGCAAGAAATGCTCTAAAATGCATTTTCAGGGTGCAAAAAAGTGATTCTTAGTCAGATATTCACTCAACACAGAGTTTCCAGTAGTAGGCTAGAAACGCTGTAAAATACATTTTCAGAGTACAAAAAAGTGATTCTTAGTCAGATATTAACTCAACAAAGAGTTTCCATTGGAAAGCCAGAAACGCTCTCAAATGTATTATCAGAGTCCAAAACGGTGATCTCAGGGAAGATATTTGGTCAACACAGAGTTTCCACTGGAAGGCCAGAAACGCTTTCAAATGCACTTTCAGAGTCCAAAAAAGTGATTATTAGTGCAGATAATCGTTCAACACAAAGTTTCCACTAAAAGGCCAGAAACTCTCTAAGAGGCACTTTCAGAGTCCAAAAAAGTGATTCTCAGTGCAGATAATCACTCCACACAGAGTTTCCACTAGAATGCAAGAATGCTGTAAAATGTATTTTCAGGGTCCAAAAAAGTGATTCTTAGAGCAGATATTCACTCAACATAAAGTATCCAGTAGAAGGCCAGAAACGCTCTCAAATGCATTTTCAGAGTCCAAAATAGTGATTCTTAATGCAGATGTTCACTCAACACAGAGTTTCCAGTAGAAGTCCAGTAACCTTCTCAGATGCACTTTCAGAGTCCAAAAAAGTGATTGTCAGAGCAGATAATCACTCAACACAGAGTTTCCACTAGAAGGTCTGAAAGACTCTCAGATTCACTTTCAGAGTCCAAAAAAAGTGTTTCTCATGGCAGAGAAACACTAAACACAAAGTTTCAGTAGAAGGCGAGATATGCTCTCAGAAGCATTTTCAGAGTCCAAAAAAGTGATTCTTAGTGCAGATATTCACTCAACACATAGTTTCCAAAGAAGTCCAGAAACTCTCTCAAAAGCTTTTTCAGAGTCCAAAAAAGTGATTCTCAGGGCAGTTAATCATTCAACACAGTGTTTCCAATGGAAGGCCAGAAACGCTCTCAAATGCACTTTCAGAGTCCAAAAAAGTCATTTTCAGCGCAGATAATCTCTCAACAGAGTGTTCCAATACAATGCCGAAACACTCTCAGATGCACTTTCAGAGTCCAAAAATTTCTTTCTCAGGACAGATATTCACTCAACACAAAGTTTCCATTAGAAGGCTAGACACGCTCTCAGATGCACTTTAAGAGTCCAAAAAAATGCGAATCAAAGGGCAGATATTCACTCAACACAAAATTTCCAGTATAAGGTCAGAAACGCTCTCAGATGCAGTTTCAGAGTCAAAATATGCGATTCACAGGACAGATAATCGCTTAACACAAAGTTTCCAGTAGAAGGCCGGAAATGCTCTCAGATGCACTTTCAGAGTCCAAAAAAGTCATTTTTAGGTCAGATAATCTCTCAACACAGTGTTTTCAGTAGAATGCCAGAAATGCTCTGAGGTGCACTTTCAGAGTCCAAAACAATCATTCTCAGGGCAGATAATCACTTAACAGAAAGTGTACAGTAGAAGGCCAGAAACTCTCTCAGATGTACTTTCAGCTTCCAAAAAGTTATTCACAAGGCAGATAATCATTCAACATAAAGTTTCTACCAGAATGCGAGAAACGCTCTCAGAATCACTTTCAGAGTCCAAAAAAGTCATTTTCAGGGCAGAAAATCACTCAACATAAAGTTTTCAGGAGAATGCCAGAAACGCTCTGAGATGCACTTTCAGAGTCAAAATATGCGATTCACAGGGCAGATAATCGCTTAACACAAAGTTTCCAGTAGAAGGCCAGAAATGCTCTCGGATGCACTTTCAGAGTCCAAAAAAGTGATTCACAGGGGAGATAATCACTCAACACAAAGTGTCCAGTAGAATGCCAGAAACACATTTAGACGCATTTTCAGCGTCCAAAAAAGTCATTTTCAGGGCAGAAAATCACTCAACACAAAGTTTTCAGGAGAATGCCAGAAACACACTCAGATGCACTTTCAGAGTCCAAAAAAGTCATTCTAAGGGCAGATAATCACTGAACACAGTGTTTCCAGTAGAATGCCGGAAACGCTCTCAGATGCACTTTCAGAGTGCAAAAAAGCCATTCTCAGGGCATATAATGCCTCAACACAAAGTTTCCAGGGTAAGGCCAGAAACGCTCTCAGATACACTTTCAGAGTACAAAAAAGCAATTCACAGGGCAGATAATGACTCCACACAAAGTTTCCAGCAGAAGGCCAAAATCGCTCTCAAATGCAATTTCAGAGTCGAAAAAAGTCATTCTCAGGGCAGATTATGACTCAACACAAAGTTTCCAGTAGAAGGCCAGAAATCCTATCACATGCACTTTCAGAGTCCAAAAAAGTCATTTTCAGCGCAGATAATCTCTCAACAGAGTGTTCCAATACAATGCCGAAACACTCTCAGATGCACTTTCAGAGTCCAAAAATTTCTTCACAGGACAGATATTCACTCAACACAAAGTTTCCAGTAGTAGGCCAGAAACTCTCTCAGATGCACTTTCAGAGTCCAAAAAAGTCATTCTCAGGGCAGATAATTTCTGAATAGAGTGTTTCAGTAGAATGCCAGAAACGCTCTGAGATGCACTTTCAGAGTCCAAAAAAGTCATTCTTAGCGCAGATAATCTCTCAACAGAGTGTTCCAATACAATGCCTGAAACGCTCTCCAGTGCACTTTCAGAATCCAAAAAAGCGATTCGCAGGGCAGATACTCACTTAACACAAAGTTTCCAGTAAAAGGCCAGAAACTCTCTCAGATGCACTTTCAGAGTCCAAAAAGTCATTCTCAGGACAGATAATCAGTGAACACAAATTTCCATTGGAAGGCTAGACATGCTTTCAGATGCGCTGTAGGAGTCCAAAAAAATGCGATTCAAAGGGCAGAAAATCACTCAACACAAAATTTCTAGTAGAAGGCCAGAATTGCTCTGAAGTGCACTTTCAGAGTCCAGAAAAACGATTCGCAGGGCAGATAATCACTTAACAAAAAGGTTCCATAAAAAGGCCAGAAACTCTCTCAGATGCACTTTCGGAGTCCAAAAAAAGCGATTCGCAGGGCAGATAATCACTCAACACAAAGTTTCCAGTAGAAGACCAGAAACTCTCTCAGATGCACTTTCAGAGTCCAAAAGTCATTCTCAAGGC
>JAFDVH010000040.1:247931-302272 GCA_019176425.1 Megalops atlanticus | reverse complement strand
ATTTTTCATTTGGGGTTTTTGGGCCCTTTTTGGAAACTTGTGTTTGGGTTCTACAAGAATCCTTTTTTTGGGCTCTGAAAATTTTAAAACTTTTCCATTTTATGGGAAAATTTGTTAGGGGTTTCCCCGGGGAAAACTTTTTTTCTCTGAAAAATTTTTAGGCCTGGGCCCTTTATGAAAATTGTGTTGGGAATATCTGACAAAAATCCTTTTTACTCAAATTTCATTTGAGAGGGCTTTTCTTACTGGGAAACCCGTGTTGAGTGAATATTGACTAGAATCACTTTTTTGACCTGAAAAACATTTTAGACATTTCTTTTATTCTATGGAAAATCTGTGTTGATTAAAATTTTGCACTAAATACTTTTTGCTCTGAAAGTGCTTTGGGTTTCTGGCCTTTGAAACCCTTTGTTGGGAAAAAATCTGCAAAAAACATTTTGATCTAAAGCATTTGGGCTTTTCTTCCCGTGGGAAATTTTAATTATATCTGCCTAGAATACTTTTTTCTCTGAAATTTTTTAGGGTTTCTGCCTTTTATGGCTTTGGGGGAATATCGCATAAATCACTTTAACCGAAGGCTTTTGCAGGTTTTGCCTTCCCGTGAAAAATCTGTTTGGGCCTAAATCTTCCCCAGAATATAGTTTTAGACTCTGAAAATGGTTTAATTTTCTGGTTCTAGTGGGAAAATCTGTGTTGAGTAATATTGACTAAGAATCACTTTTTTCACCCTAAAATGCATTTGACATTTCTTTTTTTATGAAACTCTTGTTGAGTTAATATTTGCATAAAATCACTTTTTTTTCTCTGAAGTATTTGGATCGTTTCTGGCCTTCTGAAAACCCTTTTGTTGGTGAATATCTGCACTAAGGATCATTTTTTACTCTGACAGTGCATTTGAGCGTTTTTCCCCCAGTGGGGAAAATTTGTGTTCACTGATATCTGCCCCGAAAAACCTTTTTTCACTCTGAAAGGCTTTGGGGCATTTTTTGCCTTTTATGAAACTTTTTTTGAACGAATATCTGCACTAATAATCACTTTTGGTCGAAAGGCATTTGAGAGCATTTCTGGCCTTGTTGGGGCTCTGTTGGGAAATTGCACTAAGAATCACTTTTGGGCCTGAAAAAGCTTTTGACAGGTTTGCCCTTCCAGTAAACTCTTTTTGACCCAAAAACTTCCCGAAATCAGTTTTGACTCTTAAAGTGTGTTTGGGGCGTTTCTGGCCCTTTTGTGGGAAAATCTGTGTTGGGAATATCTGACTAAAATCTTTTTTCACCCCGAAAATGCATTTTGAGCTTTTCTTGCATTCTAGGGGAAAATCTGTGTTGAGTGATTATCTGAGAATCACTTTTGGGCTCTGAAAGGTTCTTTGAGAGTTTCCCCCTTTTATGGAAACTTTGTGTTGAACGAATATCTGCATAATAAATCCTTTTTGGTTTAAAAGCATTTGGCGTTTTTGGGCCCTTTCCCGTGGGAAAATCTGTTTGACCAAAATTTTTCCCTGAGATCCCTTTTGGGCCCCTTTATAATGCGACCCTGGCCTTTTATGGATACCCGATTGACCTAAAATCTTCCCGGGAAACACTGTTTTTGGGCTCTGAAAGAGCTTTTTACCCGCGTTTACTTAGTGAAAAACTGTGTTGAAAAATTTCCCCGGAATCCGTTTTTGACTCTGAAAGGTGTTTGAGAGGGGTTTACCCTTTAGTGGAAACCTGTGTTGAGTGAATATCTGACTAAAAATCCTTTTTTACTCTAAATTATTTTAGAGTGTTTCTGGCCTTTACTGGAATTCTGTGTTGAGTGAATATCTGACTAAGAAACGCACCTGAAAATGTTTAACATTTTTCATTTTAGTGGGGAAACCCCGTTTGAGTGATTATCAAGAGAATCACTTTTGGACTTGAAATGTTCTTGGGAATTTCTGGCCTTTTTTGGAAATTTTGGAAGTTCTGCACTAATAATCACTTTTTTACTCTAAAAATTTCATTTGAAAAAGTTTTTGGGCCCTTCCCGTGGAAAAACTGTGTTGACCAAATATCTTCCCCGAGATCACCATTTTGGACTCTGGGAATGCTTTTGGGGCGTTCTGGCCTTTTAGGGATATTGGTTGACCCAATATCTGCCCTGAGAATTACTTTTTGGTCTCTGAAAAAGCATTTGAGGGATTTTGGCCTTTAGTGGAAACCCGTGTTGACCTTATTCTTCACTGAGAATCACAGTTTTTGGGCTCTGAAAAAGCATTTGAGAATTTGGTTTCACAAACTTTGCATTGAGGAAATCGCCCAAAAATCAATTTGGGCTCTGAAATAGCTTTTGAAGCGTTTTGCCCTTCAGTGGAAACTCTGTGTTTACCTAATATCTTCCTGGGAATCACGTTTTGACTCTAAAGTGTGTTTGAGGCGTTTTTGGGCCTTTAGTGGAAACTCTGTGTTTGAATATCTGACTAAAAACCTTTTTGGACTCTAAAAGCATTTGAAAAGGTTCTGGTTACTGGGAAACTCTGTGTTGAGTGAATATCGACTAAGAATCACTTTTTTCACCCTGAAAATGCATTTACATTTCTTGCATTCTATGGACTCGGGTTTTGGGGTTATCTAACCCAGAATACTTTTTACTATAGTGCTTTAGAGAGTTTCGGGCCTTTTAGTGGAAAATTTGTGTTGAACGAATATTTTGCTAATAATCACTTTTTATTAAATTGCATTTAACCCCCTTCTACTGGATACTTTATGTTGAGTGAATATCTGCTCTAAAATCACTTTTTGGGCCCTGAAAAAACATTTACAGCATTCTTGCATTCTTGGAAAACCCTTTTTAGTTAATATTTTTTAAAAATCCTTTTTTTGGTTTCTGAAAAAAAATTGAAATCGTTTTGGGCCCTTTCCCGTGGAAACCTGTGTTAATGAATCCCCGAATCACTTTTGGGCTCTAAAAATTCTTAGAGGTTTCTGGGCCCTTTTCTGGGAAAAATTCTGTTGGTGATTATCTGCACAAAAATCACTTTTTTGGGCTCTGAAGCATTTGAGACGTTTCTCCTTGTTGGGAAAATCTGTGTTGACTGAATTCGTTAGAATCACTTTTTGGACTCTGAACTGCATTTGGGCGTTTTAGCCCACTACTGAAACTCTGTGGGGAATATCTGCCCTAAAAATCACTTTTGGACTCTAAAGAGCTTTTTACAGCGTTTTCCCCTTTCCCGTGAAACTCTGTGTTGACCTAAAATTCCTGGGAAACACAGTTTTTGACTCTGAAAGGGGTTTGAGAGCGCCCCTCAGTGGGAAAATCTGTGTTGAGTGAATTCTGACTGAATACTTTTTTTGGGCCTGAAAGTTTAAAATGTTTTGGCCTTTACTGGGAAAATCTGTTTGAGTGAATATCTACCTGAGAATCATTTTGGACTCAAAATGCTTCTTGAGAGTTTCTGCCTTTTATTGGGAAAATTTGTGTTGAAAGAATAATACAATTATCACTTTTAACCTGAAAATGCATTTTGGCGCTTCTGGCCCCTGGGAAAATTGTGTTGACTGAATATCCTTGAATCCTTTTTGGACTCTAACACATTTGAGGTTCCCGCCTATCTGGCTCTTTTGGAGTGAATATTCACAGAATCCCTTTTTGGATTTTGAAAAAATTTAGACTTTTAGCCTTACGAAAATCTTTGGGGGGTGAATATCTCACTAAGTCACTTTTGAACTATGAAAAAGCTTTTAGAGGTTTTGGCCTTTTACTGAAACCTGTTGAGGAAATCTGACTAAGAATCACTTTTTTTCACCCTGAAATGTTTTAGAGCATTTCTTACAGTAAAATCTGTTTTGAGGGTGTCTGCCCTTGAGAATTATTATTTTGGGCTTGAAATGATTTTAGAGCATTTTTGGCCCTTTTACTGGGAAACCTTGGGAGGAATATCTACAAGAATCACTTTTTTTCACCCTGAAATGCATTTTAGAGCATTTTTGTTCTAGTGGGAAAATGTGTTGAGTTAATATTTGACTAAGAATCACTTTTTTTTCTCAAAATGCATTTGAGGTTTTTTACCCCCTACGAAACCTTTTGTTGAGTGAATATCTATTAAAATATTTTTGGACTTGAAAGGGATTTGAGAGGTTTCCCCAGGAAATTTTGGGTTTACTGATATCTTTCCCCGAGAAACCTTTTGCACTCTGAATTTAATTTGAGAGCATTTTCCCCTTTCCCGAAAATTGTGTAGGGTTATCTGCCCTGAGAATCACTTTTTTGGGCTCTGAAAGGGCCAGAGAGTTTCTGCCTTTAGGGAAACTTTTTAAAAAAAAATATCTGCACTAATAATCACTTTTTTTACTCAAAGATTTAGAGTTTGGCCTTTACGAAATCTGTGGACTGGGAAAATCGCATTTAAAAATCACTTTTTGGGCTATGAAATGCATTTGAGAGCGTTTTAGCCTACATGGAAACTCGGGGAGGTTTCCACTAAGAATCACTTTTGGGCCCAAAGAGCTTTTTTAGCCTTCCATTTAAACTTTGTGTTGAACAAAATCTTCCTGAGAATACAGTTTTAGACTCTGAAAGGTGTTTGAGAGGTTTGGCCTTTTAGGGGAAACTCGGGGAAAATCTGACTAAGAATCACTTTTGACTCTGAAAATTTCATTTGAATGTTTGGCCTTGTAATAAACCTTGGGTTTAGGAATATCTGACTAAGAATCACTTTTGAACCGAAAATGATTTTAACTTTTTTGCATTCTATTAAACTCGGGGGATTTGTACACTGAGAATCACTTTTTTGGGCTCTGAAAGTGCATTTGAAAGGTTTTTTGGCCTTCCAGGAAACTCTGTTTGGGCCAAATATCTTCCTGAGATCACCCTTTTGACTTGAAAGCTTTTTGAGCGTTTTTCCTTTTGATACCTGGTTGTCCTAATATTCACTGAGAATCTGTTTTGGACTCTGGGTTAAATTTAAACTTTTTGGGCCCTTTCCCGTGGGAATTTTGGTTGACCAAATATCTTTCCCGAGATCACCGTTGGGCCTTGGCACGCACGAGAGCCGCTTGCCTCTCCAATGGAAACTCTTTGTTGAGCACATCTGCACTAAGAATCACTCTTTGACTCCTGAAAATGGGCCTTGAGCGCTTCAGCCTACTACTGAAACCTGTGGAGTGAATATCAGCACTAAGAATCACTTTTGCCCTGAAAGTGCTTTATAGCGTTTTTGCCCTTCCAGTCGAAATCCCCAAAGGACTTGAAAATCTTCCTGAGAATCACAATTTTAGACTCTGAAAGTGTGTTTGAGATCGCTTGGCCTTCTAGTGGAAACTCTGTGCTGGAGTGGAATATCTAATTAAGAATCACTTCTTTTGACTCAGTTGAAATTGCATTTGAGAGTGTTTCTGGCCTTGTACTGGAAACTCTGTGTTGAGTGAATATCTGACTAAGAATCACTTTTTGGACTCTTGAAAATGCAGCCTTAGAGCATTGCATTCTAGTGAAACTCTGTGTTCAGTGATTGTCTGCCCTGAGAATTACTTCTTTTTTGGTCTCTGAAAATGCATTTGAGAGAATTTCTGGCCTTGTATTGGAAACTCTGTGTTGTCGGAATATCTGCACTAAGAATCACTTTTGCACTCTGAAATGCATTTGAGAGTGTTTCTGGCCTTGTACTGGAAACTCTGTGTTGAGGAATATCTGACTAAGAATCACTTTTGCACCCTGAAATGCATTTTAGAGCATTTCTTTATTCTAGTGGAAACTCTGTGTTGAGTTAATATTTGCACTAAGAATCACTTTTTTGTCTCTGAAAGTGCATTTGAGAGCGTTTTCTGGCCTCTACTGAAACCTTCTGTTGAGTGAATATCTGCACTAAAAATCATTTTGACCTGAAAGTGCATTTGAGAGCGTTTTTGCCCTTCCAGTGGAAATTCTGTGTTCACTGATATCTGCCCTGAGAATCACTTTTTACACTCTGAAAGTTCTTCTTAGAGAGTTTCTGGGCCTTTTAGTGGAAACTTTGTGTTGAAACGAATATCTGTGGTAAGAATCACTTTGAACCATGAAAGAGCTGGACAGCGTTTTTGCTCCTTCCAGTCAAAACCTGTGCTGGACCTAAAATCTTCCTGAGAATCATAGTTTTAGACTCTGAAAGTGAGTTTGAGGGTGTTTGGCCTTCTAGTGGAAACTCTGTGTTGAGTGAATATCTGACTAAGAATCACTTTTTGCACCCTAAAAATGCATTTTAGAGCATTTCTTTTATTCTAGTGGAAACTCTGTGTTGAGTTAATATTTGCACTAAGAATCACTTCTTTTTTGGTCTCTGAAAGTGCATTTGAGATCGTTTCTGGCCTTCTACTGAAACTTCTGTTGAGTGAATATCTGCACTAAGGGATCATTTTTGACTCTGACAGGCATTTGAGACGGTTTTTGCCCTTCCCAGGAAATTCTGTGTTCACTGATATCTGCCCTGAGAAAATACTTTTTTGCACTCTGAAAGTGCACTTGAGAGCATTTCTTGCCTTTTTAGTGGAAACTTGAAAGGAAACCAATATCTGCACTAATAATCACTTTTTGGACTCTGAAAGTGCATTTGAGAGCATTTCTGGCCTTGTACTGGAAAACTCTGTGTGAGTGAATATCTGCACTAAGAATCACTTTTGACTCCGAAAGAGCTTTTGACAGCGTTTTTGCCCTTCCAGTCGAAACTCTGTGTTGACCCAAAATCTTCCCTGAGAATCACAGTTTTAGACTCTTAAAGTGTGTTTGAGAGCGTTTGGCCTCTAGTGGAAACCTCTGTGTTGAGGGAATATCTGACTAAGAATCACTTTTTTGCACCCTGAAATGCATTTTAGAGCATTTTTGCATTCTAGTGGAAACCTGTGTTGAGTGATTATCTTACACTGAGAATCACTTTTGGACCTGAAAGTGCTTCTAGAGAGTTTCTGGCCTTTAGTGGAAAAAAAAAACTGGAAGGAATATCTGCACTAATAAATCACTTTTTTGGACTCTGAAATTGCATTTGAAAGCCTTTCTGGCCTTCCAGTGAAACTCCAAAGCTGACCAAATATCTTCCCTGAGATCACCATTCTGGACTCTGATAATGCTTTTTGACAGCGTTTCTGGCCTTTTAGTGGATACTTGTACACCTAATATCTTCACTGAGAATCACTGTTTTGGACTCTGAAAGAGCTTTTGACAGCGTTTTGCCTCTTCCAGTCGAAACTCTGTGTTGACCTAAAATCTTCCTGAGAATCACAGTTTTAGACTCCTGGAAAGTGTGTTTGAGAGCGTTTCTGGCCTTCTAGTGGAAACTCTGTGTTGAGTGAATATCTGACTAAGAATCACTTTTTTGACTCTGAAATTGCATTTGAGGAGTGTTTCTGGCCTTGTACTGAATCTCTGTGTTGAGTGAATATCTGACTAAGAATCACTTTTTGCACTTGAAATGCATTTAGAGCATTTCTTGCATTCTAGTGGAAACTCTGTGTTGAGTGATTATCTACACCGAGAATCACTTTTTTGACTATGAAAGTGTTTCTTAGAGAGTTTTCTTTTTAGTGGAAACTTTGTGTTGAAATCGAATATCTGCACTAATAATCACTTTTTGGACTCTGAAATTGCATTTGAAAGCGTTTGGCCTTCCAGTGAAACTCTGTGTTGACCAAATATCTTCCCTGAGATCACCATTTTGACTCTGCAATGCTTTGAGAGCGCTTTCTGGCCTTTTAGTGGATATCTGTGTTGACCTAATATCTGCCCTGAGAATTACTTCTTTGGTCTCTGAAAAATGCATTTGAGAGCATTTCTGGCCTTTTAGTGGAAACTCTGTGTTGACCTTATATCTTCACTGAGAATCACAGTTTTGGACTCTGGAAATGCATTTGAGAGCATTTCTGGGTTTCTACTGAAACTTTGCATTGAGTGAATATCTGCACTAAGAATCAATTTTCGACTCTGAAATAGCTTTTGAGAGCGTATTTGCCCTTCCAGTGGAAACTGTGTTGACCTAATATCTCCCTGAGAATCACAGTTTTAGACTCTGAAAGTGTGTTTTGAGAGTGCTTTCTGGCCTCTAGTGAAACTTAAAAGGAGTGAATATCTGACTAAGAAACACTATTTTGGACTCTGAAATTGCATTTGAGAGTGTTTCTGGCCTTGGAATCTCTGTGTTGAGGAATATCTGACTAAGAATCACTTTTTTTGCACCCTGAAAATGCATTTTAGAGCATTTTTGCATTCTAGTGGAAACCTGTGTTGAGTGATTATCTGCCTTGAGAATCACTTTTGGACTCTGAAAGTGCACTGAGAGAGTTTCTGGCATTTTACTGGAAACATTGTGTTGAGTGATTATCTGCCTAATAATGACTTTTGGACTCTGAAATTGCATTTCAGAGTTTCTGGCCTTCTACTGGAAACTTTGTGTTGAGCAATTATCTGCCCTAAGAATCGCTTTTGGACTCTGAAAAAACATCTGAGAGAGTTTCTGGCATTCTACTGGAAACCTGTGTTGAGTGATTATCTGCCCTAAGAATCACTTTTTGGACTCTGAAATGCATTGGAAGATCATTTCTGGCCTTCTACTGAAATTTTGTGTTGAGTGATTATCTGCCCTGAGAATCGTTTTTTGGACTCTGAAAGAGCTTCTCAGAGCATTTCTGGCCTTCTACTAGAAATTTTGTGTTGAGTGATTTTCTGCCCTTTGAATCATTTTTGGACTCTGAAAGTCCATCTGAAAGCATTTCTGGCCTTCTAATGGAAACCTTGTGTTCACTGATTATCTGTCCTAAGAATGATTTTTTTGGATTCTGAAAGTCCATCTGAGAGAGTTTCTGGGCCTTTTACTGGAAACTTTGTGTGGAGTGAATATCTGCCCTAAGAATCACTTTTTGGACTCTGAAAGAGCTTTGGAGAGCGTTTTGCCCTGGCATTGTTTTGGAACACTCTGTTGAGAGATTATCTGCCCTGAGAATCACTTTTTGGGACTGAAAGTGCATTTGAGAGCGTTCTGGCATTCTAGTGAAACACTGTGTTCAGTGAATTATCTGCCCTGAGAATGATTATTTTTGGACTCTGAAATTGCATTTGAGAGCGTTTCTGGCCTTGTAATGGAAACTTCTGTGTTGAGTGAATATCTACCCTGGAGAATTGTTTTTGACTCTGAAAGTGCATTTAGAGAGTTTCTGGCCTTTTAGTGGAAACTCTGTGTTGACCAAATATCTGCACTAATTATCACTTTTTGAACTCTGAAAATGCATTTGAGAGCGTTTCTGGCCTTGCACTGGAAACTCTGTGTTGACTGAATATCTGCATTAAGAATCACTTTTGGACTCTGAAATGCATTTGAGAGCGTTCCTAGCCTACTACTGAAACTCTGTGTGGAGTGAATATCTGCACTAAGAATCACTTTGGATTCTGAAAATGTATTTTAGAGCGTTTCTAGCCTTCTACTGGAAACTCTGTGTTGAGTGAATATCTGCACTAAGAATCACTTTTTACACTCTGAAAGAGCTTTTGAGAGTGTTTCTGGCCTTGTACTGGAAACTCTGTGTTGAGTGAATATCTGCACTAAGAATCACTTTTTGGACTCTGAAAATGCATTTTTAGAGCATTTTGCATTCTAGTGGAAACTCTGTTTTGAGTGATTGTCTGCCCTGAGAATTATTATTTTGGTCTCTGAAAAATGCATTTGAGCTCTGAGAATCACTTCTGGCCTTGTACTGGAAACTCTGTGTTGAGTGAATATCTGACTAAGAATCACTTTTTGCACTCTGAAAATGCATTTTAGAGCATTTCTTTGTTTTAGTGGAAACTGTGTTGAGTTAATATTTCCACTAAGAATCACAGTTTTGGACTCTGAAAATGCATTTGAGAGCGTTTCTGACCTTCTACTGGAAACCTTCTGTTGAGTGAATATCTGCTCTAAAAATCTTTTTTTGGACTCTGAAAGTGCATTTGAGAGCGTTTTTGCCCTTCCAGTGGAAACTCTGTGTTGAGTTGATATCTTGCACTGAGAATCACTTTTGGTTTCTGAAAATGCATTGAAGATCGTTTCTGGCCTTCCAGTGGAAACTCTGTGTTGAATGATTATCTGCCCTGAGAATCACTTTTTGGACTCTGAAAGTGCTTCTTAGAGAGTTTCTGGCCTTTTAGTGGAAACCTTCTGTTAAACGAATATCTGCACTAATAATCACTTTTTGGACTCTGAAAGTGCATTTGAGAGCGTTTCTGGCCTTTTACTGGAAACTCTGTGTTGACTGAATATCTGCATTAAGAATCACTTTTTGGACTCTGAACATGCATTTGAGAGCGTTTCTAGCCTACTACTGGAAACTCTGTGTGGAGTGAATATCTCCACTAAGAATCACTTTTGGACTCTGAAAGAGCTTTTGACAGCGTTTTTGCCCTTCCAGTCGAAACTTTGTGTTGAACTAAAATCTTCCCTGAGAATCACAGTTTTAGACTCTGAAAGTGTGTTTGAGAGCGTTTCTGGCCTTCTAGTGGAAACTCTGTGTTGAGTGAATATCTGACTAAGAATCACTTTTTGGACTCTGAAATTGCATTTGAGAGTGTTTCTGGCCTTGTACTGGAAACTCTGTGTTGAGTGAATATCTACCCTGAGAATCACTTTTTTGGACTCTGAAAGTGCTTCTTAGAGCATTTCTTGCATTTAGTGGAAACTTTGTGTTGAACGAATATATGCACTAAGAATCACTTTTTGAACTCTGAAAGTGCATTTGAAAGCGTTTCTGGCCTTCCACTGGAAACTCTGTGTTGACCAAATATCTGCATTAAGAATCACTTTTTTTGACTCTGATAATGCATTTGAGAGCGTTTCTGGCCTACTGGAAACTCTGTGTTGAGTGAATATCTGCACTAAGAATCACTTTTTTGGATTCTGAAAATACATTCAAGAGCATTTCTGGCCTTCCAGTGGAAACTCTGTGTTGGGTGAATATCTGCACTAAGAATCACTTTTGAACTATGAAAGAGCATTTGAGAGTGTTTCTGGCCTTCCAATGGAAACTCTGTGTTGAGTGAATATCTGACTAAGAATCACTTTTTGCACCCTGAAAATGCATTTTAGAGCATTTTCTTGCATTCTAGTGGAAACTCTGTTTTGAGTGATTATCTGCCCTAAGAATTATTATTTTGGTCTCTGAAAATGCATTTGACAGCATTTCTGGCCTTGTACTGGAAACTCTGTGTTGAGTGAATATCTGACTAAGAATCACTTTTAGACTCTGAAAATGCATTTGAGAGCATTTCTTTTGTTCTAGTGGAAACTGTGTTGAGTTAATATTTGACTAAGAATCACTTTTTGGTCTCTGAAAGTGCATTTGAGTGTTTCTGACCTTCTACTGGAAACCTTCTGTTGAGTGAATATCTGACTAAGAATCATTTTTGGACTCTGAAAGTGCATTTGAGAGCATTTCTTGCCTTCTAGTGGAAACTCTGTGTTCAGTGATATCTGCCCTGAGAAACACTTTTGCACTCTGAAAATGCATTTGAGAGCATTTCTGGCCTTGTATTGGAAACTCTGTGTTGAGTGAATATCTGCCCTGAGAATCACTTTTTGGACTCTGAAAGTGCTTCTTAGAGTTTCTTGCCTTTTACTGGAAACTTTGTGTTGAGTGAATATCTGACTAAGAATCACTTTTGGACTCTGAAAATGCATTTGAGAGCATTTCTGGCCTTGTACTGGAAACTCTGTGTTGACTGAATATCTGCATTAAGAATCACTTTTTGGTCTATGAAAGTGCATTTGAGAGCGTTTCTGGCCTTCTACTGGAAACTCTGTGTTGAGTGAATATCTGCACTAAAATCATTTTTGGACTCTGAAAGAGCATTTGACAGCGTTTTTGCCCTTCCAGTGAAAACTTTGTGTTCACTGAAAATCTGCCCTGAGAATCACTTTTTACACTCTGAAAGTTCTTTTAGAGAGTTTCTGGCCTTTTAGTGGAAACTCTGTGTTGAGTGAATATCTGACTAAGAATCACTTTTTGAACTCTGAAAGAGCATTTGAGAGTGTTTCTGGCCTTCTGGAAACTCTGTGGAAACTCTGTGTTGAGTGAAAATCTTGACTAAGAATCTCTTTTTGCAACTCTGAAAATGCATTTTGAGGGCATTTCTGGCCTTCTATTGGAAACTCTGTGTTGAGTGAATATCTGACTAAGAATCACTTTTTTGCACCCTGAAAATGCATTTTAGAGCATTTCTTTTATTCTAGTGGAAACTCTGTGTTGAGTTAATATTTGCACTAAGAATCACTTTTTTTGTCTCTGAAAGTGCATTTGAGAGCGTTTCTGACCTTCTACTGGAAACCTTCTGTTGAGTGAATATCTGCACTAAAAATCATTTTTTGGACTCTGAAAGTGCATTTGAGAGCGTTTTTGCCCTTCCAGTGGAAATTCTGTGTTCACTGATATCTGCCCTGAGAAACATTTTTGCACTCTGAATGTGAATTTGAGAGCATTTCTGGCCTTTTTTGAAACTCTGAGTGAAGCCTGAGAATCACTTTTTTTGAGAGCTTCTTAGAGAGTTTCTTGCCTTTTAGTGGAAACTTTGTGTTAAACGAATATCTGCACTAATAATCACTTTTTGGACTCTGAAAGTGCATTTGAGAGCGTTTCTGGCCTTGTACTGGAAACTCTGTGTTGACTGAATATCTGCATTAAGAATCACTTTTTTTGGACTATGAACATGCATTTGAGAGCGTTTCTAGCCTACTACTGGAAACTCTGTGTTGAGTGAATATCTCCACTAAGAATCACTTTTGGACTCTGAAAGAGCTTTTGACAGCATTTTTGCCCTTCCAGTGGAAACTCTGTGTTGAGTGAAAATCTTCCCTGAGAATCACAGTTTTAGACTCTGAAAGTGTGTTTGAGAGCGTTTCTGGCCTTCTAGTGGAAACTCTGTGTTGAGTGAATATCTGACTAAGAATCACTTTTTTGGACTCTGAAATTGCATTTGAGAGTGTTTCTGGCCTTGTACTGGAAACTCTGTGTTGAGTGAATATCTGACTAAGAATCACTTTTTGCAACCTGAAAATGCATTTTAGAGCATTTCTTTTATTCTATTGGAAACTCTGTGTTGAGTGATTATTTGCACTGAGAATCACTTTTTGGACTCTGAAAGTGCATTTGAAAGCGTTTCTGGCCTTCCAGTGGAAACTCTGTGTTGACCAAATATCTTCCCTGAGATCACCGTTTTGGACTCTGATAATGCATTTGAGAGCGTTTCTGGCTTTCCAATGGAAACTCTTTGTTGAGTTAATATCTGCACTAAGAATCACTTTTTGGACTCTGAAAATGTCTTTTTAGAGCGTTTCTAGCCTTTTACTGGAAACTCTGTGTGAGTGAATATCAGCACTAAGAATCACTTTTGAACTCTGAAAGTGCTTTTGACAGCGTTTTTGCCCTTCCAGTGAAACTCTGTGTTGACCTAAAATCTTCCCTGAGAATCATAGTTTTAGACTCTGAAAGTGAGTTTGAGGGTGTTTCTGGCCTTCTAGTGGAAACTCTGTGTTGAGTGAATATCTGACTAAGAATCACTTTTTTGCACCCTAAAAATGCATTTTAGAGCATTTCTTTTATTCTAGTGGAAACTCTGTGTTGAGTTAATATTTGCACTAAGAATCACTTTTTTTGTCTCTGAAAGTGCATTTGAGATCGTTTCTGGCCTTCTACTGGAAACCTTCTGTTGAGTGAATATCTGCACTAAGGATCATTTTTTGGACTCTGACAGTGCATTTGAGACGGTTTTTGCCCTTCCAGTGGAAATTCTGTGTTCACTGATATCTGCCCTGAGAAACACTTTTTTGCACTCTGAAAGTGCATTTGAGAGCATTTCTTGCCTTTTAGTGGAAACTTTGTGTTGAACGAATATCTGCACTAATAATCACTTTTTTGGACTCTGAAAGTGCATTTGAGAGCATTTCTGGCCTTGTACTGGAAACTCTGTGTGGAGTGAATATCTGCACTAAGAATCACTTTTGGACTCTGAAAGAGCTTTTGACAGCGTTTTTGCCCTTCCAGTCGAAACTCTGTGTTGACCTAAAATCTTCCTGAGAATCACAGTTTTAGACTCTTAAAGTGTGTTTGAGAGCGTTTCTGGCCTTCTAGTGGAAACTCTGTGTTGAGTGAATATCTGACTAAGAATCACTTTTTTGCACCCTGAAAATGCATTTTAGAGCATTTCTTGCATTCTAGTGGAAACTCTGTGTTGAGTGATTATCTACACTGAGAATCACTTTTTTGGACTCTGAAAGTGCTTCTTAGAGAGTTTCTGGCCTTTTAGTGGAAACTTTGTGTTGAACGAATATCTGCACTAATAAATCACTTTTTTGGACTCTGAAATTGCATTTGAAAGCGTTTCTGGCCTTCCAGTGGAAACTCTGTGTTGACCAAATATCTTCTCTGAGATCACCATTTTGGACTCTGATAATGCTTTTGACAGCGTTTCTGGCCTTTTAGTGGATACTCTGTATTGACCTAATATCTTCACTGAGAATCACTGTTTTGGACTCTGAAAGAGCTTTTGACAGCGTTTTTGCCCTTCCAGTCGAAACTCTGTGTTGACCTAAAATCTTCCCTGAGAATCACAGTTTTAGACTCTGAAAGTGTGTTTGAGAGCGTTTCTGGCCTTCTAGTGGAAACTCTGTGTTGAGTGAATATCTGACTAAGAATCACTTTTTTGGACTCTGAAATTGCATTTGAGAGTGTTTCTGGCCTTGTACTGGAATCTCTGTGTTGAGTGAATATCTGACTAAGAATCACTTTTTTGCACCCTGAAAATGCATTTTTAGAGCATTTCTTGCATTCTAGTGGAAACTCTGTGTTGAGTGATTATCTACACCGAGAATCACTTTTTTGGACTATGAAAGTGCTTCTTAGAGAGTTTCTGGCCTTTTAGTGGAAACTTTGTGTTGAACGAATATCTGCACTAATAATCACTTTTTTGGACTCTGAAATTGCATTTGAAAGCGTTTCTGGCCTTCCAGTGGAAACTCTGTGTTGACCAAATATCTTCCCTGAGATCACCATTTTGGACTCTGGTAATGCTTTTGAGAGCGTTTCTGGCCTTTTAGTGGATACTCTGTGTTGACCTAATATCTGCCCTGAGAATTACTTTTTTGGTCTCTGAAAATGCATTTGAGAGCATTTCTGGCCTTTTAGTGGAAACTCTGTGTTGACCTTATATCTTCACTGAGAATCACAGTTTTGGACTCTGAAAATGCATTTGAGAGCATTTCTGGGTTTCTACTGGAAACTTTGCATTGAGTGAATATCTGCACTAAGAATCAATTTTCGGACTCTGAAATAGCTTTTGAGAGCGTATTTGCCCTTCCAGTGGAAACTCTGTGTTGACCTAATATCTTCCCTGAGAATCACAGTTTTAGACTCTGAAAGTGTGTTTGAGAGCGTTTCTGGCCTTCTAGTGGAAACTCTGTGTTGAGTGAATATCTGACTAAGAAACACTATTTTGGACTCTGAAATTGCATTTGAGAGTGTTTCTGGCCTTGTACTGGAATCTCTGTGTTGAGTGAATATCTGACTAAGAATCACTTTTTTGCACCCTGAAAATGCATTTTAGAGCATTTCTTGCATTCTAGTGGAAACTCTGTGTTGAGTGATTATCTACACCGAGAATCACTTTTTTGGACTATGAAAGTGCTTCTTAGAGAGTTTCTGGCCTTTTAGTGGAAACTTTGTGTTGAACGAATATCTGCACTAATAATCACTTTTTTGGACTCTGAAATTGCATTTCAGAGCGTTTCTGGCCTTCTACTGGATACTTTATGTTGAGTGAATATCTGCTCTAAGAATCACTTTTTTGGACCCTGAAAATACATTTTACAGCATTCTTGCATTCTAGTGGAAACTCTGTGTTGAGTTAATATTTGCACTAAGAATCACTTTTTTGGTTTCTGAAAATGCATTGAAGATCGTTTCTGGCCTTCCTGTGGAAACTCTGTGTTGAATGATTATCTGCCCTGAGAATCACTTTTTTGGACTCTGAAAGTGCTTCTTAGAGAGTTTCTGGCCTTCTACTGGAAACCTTCTGTTGAGTGATTATCTGCACTAAGAATCACTTTTTGGACTCTGAAAGTGCATTTGAGAGCGTTTCTGGCCTTGTACTGGAAACTCTGTGTTGACTGAATATCTGCATTAAGAATCACTTTTATGGACTCTGAACATGCATTTGAGAGCGTTTCTAGCCTACTACTGGAAACTCTGTGTGGAGTGAATATCTGCCCTAAGAATCACTTTTGGACTCTGAAAGAGCTTTTGACAGCGTTTTTGCCCTTCCAGTCGAAACTCTGTGTTGACCTAAAATCTTCCCTGAGAATCACAGTTTTAGACTCTGAAAGTGTGTTTGAGAGCGTTTCTGGCCTTCTAGTGGAAACTCTGTGTTGAGTGAATATCTGACTAAGAATCACTTTTTTGGACTCTGAAATTGCATTTGAGAGTGTTTCTGGCCTTGTACTGGAAACTCTGTGTTGAGTGAATATCTACCCTGAGAATCACTTTTTTGGACTCTGAAAGTGCTTCTTAGAGAGTTTCTGGCCTTTTAGTGGAAACTTTGTGTTGAACGAATATATGCACTAATTATCACTTTTTTGAACTCTGAAAGTGCATTTGAGAGCGCTTCTGGCCTTGCACTGGAAACTCTGTGTTGACTGAATATCTGCATTAAGAATCACTTTTTTGGACTCTGAACATGCATTTGAGAGCGTTCCTAGCCTACTACTGGAAACTCTGTGTGGAGTGAATATCTGCACTAAGAATCACTTTTTTGGATTCTGAAAATGTATTTTAGAGCGTTTCTAGCCTACTACTGGAAACTCTGTGTGGAGTGAATATCTGCACTAAGAATCACTTTTGAACTATGAAAGAGCTTTTGAGAGTGTTTCTGGCCTTGTACTGGAAACTCTGTGTTGAGTGAATATCTGACTAAGAATCACTTTTTTGCACCCTGAAAATGCATTTTAGAGCATTTCTTGCATTCTAGTGGAAACTCTGTTTTGAGTGATTGTCTGCCCTGAGAATTATTATTTTGGTCTCTGAAAATGCATTTGAGAGCATTTCTGGCCTTGTACTGGAAACTCTGTGTTGAGTGAATATCTGACTAAGAATCACTTTTTTGCACCCTGAAAATGCATTTTAGAGCATTTCTTTTGTTCTAGTGGAAACTGTGTTGAGTTAATATTTGCACTAAGAATCACTTTTTTTGTCTCTGAAAGTGCATTTGAGAGCGTTTCTGACCTTCTACTGGAAACCTTCTGTTGAGTGAATATCTGCACTAAAAATCATTTTTTGGACTCTGAAAGTGCATTTGAGAGCGTTTTTGCCCTTCCAGTGGAAATTCTGTGTTCACTGATATCTGCCCTGAGAAACACTTTTTTGCACTCTGAATGTGAATTTGAGAGCATTTCTGGCCTTCCAGTGGAAACTCTGTGTTGAGTGATTATCTGCCCTGAGAATCACTTTTTTGGACTCTGAAAGTGCTTCTTAGAGAGTTTCTTGCCTTTTAGTGGAAACTTTGTGTTAAACGAATATCTGCACTAATAATCACTTTTTTGGACTCTGAAAGTGCATTTGAGAGCGTTTCTGGCCTTGTACTGGAAACTCTGTGTTGACTGAATATCTGCATTAAGAATCACTTTTTTGGACTATGAACATGCATTTGAGAGCGTTTCTAGCCTACTACTGGAAACTCTGTGTGGAGTGAATATCTCCACTAAGAATCACTTTTGGACTCTGAAAGAGCTTTTGACAGCGTTTTTGCCCTTCCAGTCGAAACTTTGTGTTGAACGAAAATCTTCCCTGAGAATCACAGTTTTAGACTCTGAAAGTGTGTTTGAGAGCGTTTCTGGCCTTCTAGTGGAAACTCTGTGTTGAGTGAATATCTGACTAAGAATCACTTTTTTGGACTCTGAAATTGCATTTGAGAGTGTTTCTGGCCTTGTACTGGAAACTCTGTGTTGAGTGAATATCTGACTAAGAATCACTTTTTTGCAACCTGAAAATGCATTTTAGAGCATTTCTTGCATTCTATTGGAAACTCTGTGTTGAGTGATTATGTACACTGAGAATCACTTTTTTGGACTCTGAAAGTGCATTTGAAAGCGTTTCTGGCCTTCCAGTGGAAACTCTGTGTTGACCAAATATCTTCCCTGAGATCACCATTTTGACTCTGATAATGCTTTTGAGAGCGTTTCTGGCCTTTTAGTGGATACTCTGTGTTGTCCTAATATCTTCACTGAGAATCACTGTTTTGGACTCTGAAAATACATTCAAGAGCATTTCTGGCCTTCCAGTGGAATCTCTGTGTTGACCAAATATCTTCCCTGAGATCACCGTTTTGGACTCCTATAATGCATTTGAGAGCGTTTCTGGCTTTCCAATGGAAACTCTTTGTTGAGTTAATATCTGCACTAAGAATCACTTTTTTGGACTCTGAAAATGTATTTTAGAGCGTTTCTAGCCTACTACTGGAAACTCTGTGTGGAGTGAATATCAGCACTAAGAATCACTTTTGAACTCTGAAAGTGCTTTTGACAGCGTTTTTGCCCTTCCAGTCGAAACTCTGTGTTGACCTAAAATCTTCCCTGAGAATCACAATTTTAGACTCTGAAAGTGTGTTTGAGATCGTTTCTGGCCTTCTAGTGGAAACTCTGTGTTGAGTGAATATCTGACTAAGAATCACTTTTTTGGACTCTGAAATTGCATTTGAGAGTGTTTCTGGCCTTGTACTGGAAACTCTGTGTTGAGTGAATATCTGACTAAGAATCACTTTTTTGGACTCTGAAAATGCATTTTAGAGCATTTCTTGCATTCTAGTGGAAACTCTGTGTTCAGTGATTGTCTGCCCTGAGAATTACTTTTTTGGTCTCTGAAAATGCATTTGAGAGCATTTCTGGCCTTGTATTGGAAACTCTGTGTTGTCGGAATATCTGCACTAAGAATCACTTTTTTGCACTCTGAAATTGCATTTGAGAGTGTTTCTGGCCTTGTACTGGAAACTCTGTGTTGAGTGAATATCTGACTAAGAATCACTTTTTTGCACCCTGAAAATGCATTTTAGAGCATTTCTTTTATTCTAGTGGAAACTCTGTGTTGAGTTAATATTTGCACTAAGAATCACTTTTTTTGTCTCTGAAAGTGCATTTGAGAGCGTTTCTGGCCTTCTACTGGAAACCTTCTGTTGAGTGAATATCTGCACTAAAAATCATTTTTTGGACTCTGAAAGTGCATTTGAGAGCGTTTTTGCCCTTCCAGTGGAAATTCTGTGTTCACTGATATCTGCCCTGAGAATCACTTTTTTACACTCTGAAAGTTCTTCTTAGAGAGTTTCTGGCCTTTTAGTGGAAACTTTGTGTTGAACGAATATCTGCAGTAAGAATCACTTTTGAACTATGAAAGAGCTTTTGACAGCGTTTTTGCCCTTCCAGTCGAAACTCTGTGTTGACCTAAAATCTTCCCTGAGAATCATAGTTTTAGACTCTGAAAGTGAGTTTGAGGGTGTTTCTGGCCTTCTAGTGGAAACTCTGTGTTGAGTGAATATCTGACTAAGAATCACTTTTTTGCACCCTAAAAATGCATTTTAGAGCATTTCTTTTATTCTAGTGGAAACTCTGTGTTGAGTTAATATTTGCACTAAGAATCACTTTTTGGTCTCTGAAAGTGCATTTGAGATCGTTTCTGGCCTTCTACTGGAAACCTTCTGTTGAGTGAATATCTGCACTAAGGATCATTTTTGGACTCTGACAGTGCATTTGAGACGGTTTTTGCCCTTCCAGTGGAAATTCTGTGTTCACTGATATCTGCCCTGAGAAACACTTTTTTGCACTCTGAAAGTGCATTTGAGAGCATTTCTTGCCTTTTAGTGGAAACTTTGTGTTGAACGAATATCTGCACTAATAATCACTTTTTTGGACTCTGAAAGTGCATTTGAGAGCATTTCTGGCCTTGTACTGGAAACTCTGTGTGGAGTGAATATCTGCACTAAGAATCACTTTTGGACTCTGAAAGAGCTTTTGACAGCGTTTTTGCCCTTCCAGTCGAAACTCTGTGTTGACCTAAAATCTTCCCTGAGAATCACAGTTTTAGACTCTTAAAGTGTGTTTGAGAGCGTTTCTGGCCTTCTAGTGGAAACTCTGTGTTGAGTGAATATCTGACTAAGAATCACTTTTTTGCACCCTGAAAATGCATTTTAGAGCATTTCTTGCATTCTAGTGGAAACTCTGTGTTGAGTGATTATCTACACTGAGAATCACTTTTTTGGACTCTGAAAGTGCTTCTTAGAGAGTTTCTGGCCTTTTAGTGGAAACTTTGTGTTGAACGAATATCTGCACTAATAAATCACTTTTTTGGACTCTGAAATTGCATTTGAAAGCGTTTCTGGCCTTCCAGTGGAAACTCTGTGTTGACCAAATATCTTCCCTGAGATCACCATTTTGGACTCTGATAATGCTTTTGACAGCGTTTCTGGCCTTTTAGTGGATACTCTGTATTGACCTAATATCTTCACTGAGAATCACTGTTTTGGACTCTGAAAGAGCTTTTGACAGCGTTTTTGCCCTTCCAGTCGAAACTCTGTGTTGACCTAAAATCTTCCCTGAGAATCACAGTTTTAGACTCTGAAAAGTGTGTTTGAGAGCATTTGAGAGTGTTTCTGGCCTTCTAGTGGAAACTCTGTGTTGAGTGAATATCTGACTAAGAATCACTTTTTTGGACTCTGAAAATGCATTTTAGAGCATTTCTTGCATTCTAGTGGAAACTCTGTGTTGAGTGATTATCTACACCGAGAATCACTTTTTTGGACTATGAAAGTGCTTCTTAGAGAGTTTCTGGCCTTTTAGTGGAAACTTTGTGTTGAACGAATATCTGCACTAATAATCACTTTTTTGGACTCTGAAATTGCATTTGAAAGCGTTTCTGGCCTTCCAGTGGAAACTCTGTGTTGACCAAATATCTTCCCTGAGATCACCATTTTGGACTCTGGTAATGCTTTTGAGAGCGTTTCTGGCCTTTTAGTGGATACTCTGTGTTGACCTAATATCTGCCCTGAGAATTACTTTTTTGGTCTCTGAAAATGCATTTGAGAGCATTTCTGGCCTTTTAGTGGAAACTCTGTGTTGACCTTATATCTTCACTGAGAATCACAGTTTTGGACTCTGAAAATGCATTTGAGAGCATTTCTGGGTTTCTACTGGAAACTTTGCATTGAGTGAATATCTGCACTAAGAATCAATTTTCGGACTCTGAAATAGCTTTTGAGAGCGTATTTGCCCTTCCAGTGGAAACTCTGTGTTGACCTAATATCTTCCCTGAGAATCACAGTTTTAGACTCTGAAAGTGTGTTTGAGAGCGTTTCTGGCCTTCTAGTGGAAACTCTGTGTTGAGTGAATATCTGACTAAGAAACACTATTTTGGACTCTGAAATTGCATTTGAGAGTGTTTCTGGCCTTGTACTGGAATCTCTGTGTTGAGTGAATATCTGACTAAGAATCACTTTTTTGCACCCTGAAAATGCATTTTAGAGCATTTCTTGCATTCTAGTGGAAACTCTGTGTTGAGTGATTATCTACACCGAGAATCACTTTTTTGGACTATGAAAGTGCTTCTTAGAGAGTTTCTGGCCTTTTAGTGGAAACTTTGTGTTGAACGAATATCTGCACTAATAATCACTTTTTTGGACTCTGAAATTGCATTTCAGAGCGTTTCTGGCCTTCTACTGGATACTTTATGTTGAGTGAATATCTGCTCTAAGAATCACTTTTTTGGACCCTGAAAATACATTTTACAGCATTCTTGCATTCTAGTGGAAACTCTGTGTTGAGTTAATATTTGCACTAAGAATCACTTTTTTGGTTTCTGAAAATGCATTGAAGATCGTTTCTGGCCTTCCTGTGGAAACTCTGTGTTGAATGATTATCTGCCCTGAGAATCACTTTTTTGGACTCTGAAAGTGCTTCTTAGAGAGTTTCTGGCCTTCTACTGGAAACCTTCTGTTGATTGATTATCTGCACTAAGAATCACTTTTGGACTCTGAAAGTGCATTTGAGAGCGTTTCTGGCCTTGTACTGGAAACTCTGTGTTGACTGAATATCTGCATTAAGAATCACTTTTATGGACTCTGAACATGCATTTGAGAGCGTTTCTAGCCTACTACTGGAAACTCTGTGTGGAGTGAATATCTGCCCTAAGAATCACTTTTGGACTCTGAAAGAGCTTTTGACAGCGTTTTTGCCCTTCCAGTCGAAACTCTGTGTTGACCTAAAATCTTCCCTGAGAATCACAGTTTTAGACTCTGAAAGTGTGTTTGAGAGCGTTTCTGGCCTTCTAGTGGAAACTCTGTGTTGAGTGAATATCTGACTAAGAATCACTTTTTGGACTCTGAAATTGCATTTGAGAGTGTTTCTGGCCTTGTACTGGAAACTCTGTGTTGAGTGAATATCTACCCTGAGAATCACTTTTTTGGACTCTGAAAGTGCTTCTTAGAGAGTTTCTGGCCTTTTAGTGGAAACTTTGTGTTGAACGAATATATGCACTAATTATCACTTTTTTGAACTCTGAAAGTGCATTTGAGAGCGCTTCTGGCCTTGCACTGGAAACTCTGTGTTGACTGAATATCTGCATTAAGAATCACTTTTTTGGACTCTGAACATGCATTTGAGAGCGTTCTAGCCTACTACTGGAAACTCTGTGTGGAGTGAATATCTGCACTAAGAATCACTTTTTTGGATTCTGAAAATGTATTTTAGAGCGTTTCTAGCCTACTACTGGAAACTCTGTGTGGAGTGAATATCTGCACTAAGAATCACTTTTGAACTATGAAAGAGCTTTTGAGAGTGTTTCTGGCCTTGTACTGGAAACTCTGTGTTGAGTGAATATCTGACTAAGAATCACTTTTTGCACCCTGAAAATGCATTTTAGAGCATTTCTTGCATTCTAGTGGAAACTCTGTTTTGAGTGATTGTCTGCCCTGAGAATTATTATTTTGGTCTCTGAAAATGCATTTGAGAGCATTTCTGGCCTTGTACTGGAAACTCTGTGTTGAGTGAATATCTGACTAAGAATCACTTTTTTGCACCCTGAAAATGCATTTTAGAGCATTTCTTTTGTTCTAGTGGAAACTGTGTTGAGTTAATATTTGCACTAAGAATCACTTTTTTTGTCTCTGAAAGTGCATTTGAGAGCGTTTCTGACCTTCTACTGGAAACCTTCTGTTGAGTGAATATCTGCACTAAAAATCATTTTTTGGACTCTGAAAGTGCATTTGAGAGCGTTTTTGCCCTTCCAGTGGAAATTCTGTGTTCACTGATATCTGCCCTGAGAAACACTTTTTTGCACTCTGAATGTGAATTTGAGAGCATTTCTGGCCTTCCAGTGGAAACTCTGTGTTGAGTGATTATCTGCCCTGAGAATCACTTTTTTGGACTCTGAAAGTGCTTCTTAGAGAGTTTCTTGCCTTTTAGTGGAAACTTTGTGTTAAACGAATATCTGCACTAAGAATCACTTTTTTGGACTCTGAAAGTGCATTTGAGAGCGTTTCTGGCCTTCTAGTGGAAACTCTGTGTTGAGTGAATATCTGACTAAGAAACACTATTTTGGACTCTGAAATTGCATTTGAGAGTGTTTCTGGCCTTGTACTGGAATCTCTGTGTTGAGTGAATATCTGACTAAGAATCACTTTTTTGCACCCTGAAAATGCATTTTAGAGCATTTCTTGCATTCTAGTGGAAACTCTGTGTTGAGTGATTATCTACACCGAGAATCACTTTTTTGGACTATGAAAGTGCTTCTTAGAGAGTTTCTGGCCTTTTAGTGGAAACTTTGTGTTGAACGAATATCTGCACTAATAATCACTTTTTTGGACTCTGAAATTGCATTTGAAAGCGTTTCTGGCCTTCCAGTGGAAACTCTGTGTTGACCAAATATCTTCCCTGAGATCACCATTTTGGACTCTGGTAATGCTTTTGAGAGCGTTTCTGGCCTTTTAGTGGATACTCTGTGTTGACCTAATATCTGCCCTGAGAATTACTTTTTTGGTCTCTGAAAATGCATTTGAGAGCATTTCTGGCCTTTTAGTGGAAACTCTGTGTTGACCTTATATCTTCACTGAGAATCACAGTTTTGGACTCTGAAAATGCATTTGAGAGCATTTCTGGGTTTCTACTGGAAACTTTGCATTGAGTGAATATCTGCACTAAGAATCAATTTTCGGACTCTGAAAGTGCATTTGAGAGCGTTTCTGGCCTTGTACTGGAAACTCTGTGTTGACTGAATATCTGCATTAAGAATCACTTTTATGGACTCTGAACATGCATTTGAGAGCGTTTCTAGCCTACTACTGGAAACTCTGTGTGGAGTGAATATCTGCCCTAAGAATCACTTTTGGACTCTGAAAGAGCTTTTGACAGCGTTTTTGCCCTTCCAGTCGAAACTCTGTGTTGACCTAAAATCTTCCCTGAGAATCACAGTTTTAGACTCTGAAAGTGTGTTTGAGAGCGTTTCTGGCCTTCTAGTGGAAACTCTGTGTTGAGTGAATATCTGACTAAGAATCACTTTTTGGACTCTGAAATTGCATTTGAGAGTGTTTCTGGCCTTGTACTGGAAACTCTGTGTTGAGTGAATATCTACCCTGAGAATCACTTTTTTGGACTCTGAAAGTGCTTCTTAGAGAGTTTCTGGCCTTTTAGTGGAAACTTTGTGTTGAACGAATATATGCACTAATTATCACTTTTTGAACTCTGAAAGTGCATTTGAGAGCATTTCTGGCCTTGCACTGGAAACTCTGTGTTGACTGAATATCTGCATTAAGAATCACTTTTTTGGACTCTGAACATGCATTTGAGAGCGTTCCTAGCCTACTACTGGAAACTCTGTGTGGAGTGAATATCTGCACTAAGAATCACTTTTTTGGATTCTGAAAATGTATTTTAGAGCGTTTCTAGCCTACTACTGGAAACTCTGTGTGGAGTGAATATCTGCACTAAGAATCACTTTTGAACTATGAAAGAGCTTTTGAGAGTGTTTCTGGCCTTGTACTGGAAACTCTGTGTTGAGTGAATATCTGACTAAGAATCACTTTTTTGCACCCTGAAAATGCATTTTAGAGCATTTCTTGCATTCTAGTGGAAACTCTGTTTTGAGTGATTGTCTGCCCTGAGAATTATTATTTTGGTCTCTGAAAATGCATTTGAGAGCATTTCTGGCCTTGTACTGGAAACTCTGTGTTGAGTGAATATCTGACTAAGAATCACTTTTTTGCACCCTGAAAATGCATTTTAGAGCATTTCTTTTGTTCTAGTGGAAACTGTGTTGAGTTAATATTTGCACTAAGAATCACTTTTTTTGTCTCTGAAAGTGCATTTGAGAGCGTTTCTGACCTTCTACTGGAAACCTTCTGTTGAGTGAATATCTGCACTAAAAATCATTTTTTGGACTCTGAAAGTGCATTTGAGAGCGTTTTTGCCCTTCCAGTGGAAATTCTGTGTTCACTGATATCTGCCCTGAGAAACACTTTTTTGCACTCTGAATGTGAATTTGAGAGCATTTCTGGCCTTCCAGTGGAAACTCTGTGTTGAGTGATTATCTGCCCTGAGAATCACTTTTTTGGACTCTGAAAGTGCTTCTTAGAGAGTTTCTTGCCTTTTAGTGGAAACTTTGTGTTAAACGAATATCTGCACTAATAATCACTTTTTTGGACTCTGAAAGTGCATTTGAGAGCGTTTCTGGCCTTGTACTGGAAACTCTGTGTTGACTGAATATCTGCACTAAGAATCACTTTTTTGGACTCTGAAAATGTATTTTAGAGCGTTTCTAGCCTACTACTGGAAACTCTGTGTGGAGTGAATATCTCCACTAAGAATCACTTTTGGACTCTGAAAGAGCTTTTGACAGCGTTTTTGCCCTTCCAGTCGAAACTTTGTGTTGACGAAAATCTTCCCTGAGAATCACAGTTTTAGACTCTGAAAGTGTGTTTGAGAGCGTTTCTGGCCTTCTAGTGGAAACTCTGTGTTGAGTGAATATCTGACTAAGAATCACTTTTTTGGACTCTGAAATTGCATTTGAGAGTGTTTCTGGCCTTGTACTGGAAACTCTGTGTTGAGTGAATATCTGACTAAGAATCACTTTTTTGCAACCTGAAAATGCATTTTAGAGCATTTCTTGCATTCTATTGGAAACTCTGTGTTGAGTGATTATGTACACTGAGAATCACTTTTTTGGACTCTGAAAGTGCATTTGAAAGCGTTTCTGGCCTTCCAGTGGAAACTCTGTGTTGACCAAATATCTTCCCTGAGATCACCATTTTGACTCTGATAATGCTTTTGAGAGCGTTTCTGGCCTTTTAGTGGATACTCTGTGTTGTCCTAATATCTTCACTGAGAATCACTGTTTTGGACTCTGAAAATACATTCAAGAGCATTTCTGGCCTTCCAGTGGAATCTCTGTGTTGACCAAATATCTTCCCTGAGATCACCGTTTTGGACTCCTATAATGCATTTGAGAGCGTTTCTGGCTTTCCAATGGAAACTCTTTGTTGAGTTAATATCTGCACTAAGAATCACTTTTTTGGACTCTGAAAATGTATTTTAGAGCGTTTCTAGCCTACTACTGGAAACTCTGTGTGGAGTGAATATCAGCACTAAGAATCACTTTTGAACTCTGAAAGTGCTTTTGACAGCGTTTTTGCCCTTCCAGTCGAAACTCTGTGTTGACCTAAAATCTTCCCTGAGAATCACAATTTTAGACTCTGAAAGTGTGTTTGAGATCGTTTCTGGCCTTCTAGTGGAAACTCTGTGTTGAGTGAATATCTGACTAAGAATCACTTTTTTGGACTCTGAAATTGCATTTGAGAGTGTTTCTGGCCTTGTACTGGAAACTCTGTGTTGAGTGAATATCTGACTAAGAATCACTTTTTTGGACTCTGAAAATGCATTTTAGAGCATTTCTTGCATTCTAGTGGAAACTCTGTGTTCAGTGATTGTCTGCCCTGAGAATTACTTTTTTGGTCTCTGAAAATGCATTTGAGAGCATTTCTGGCCTTGTATTGGAAACTCTGTGTTGTCGGAATATCTGCACTAAGAATCACTTTTTTGCACTCTGAAATTGCATTTGAGAGTGTTTCTGGCCTTGTACTGGAAACTCTGTGTTGAGTGAATATCTGACTAAGAATCACTTTTTTGCACCCTGAAAATGCATTTTAGAGCATTTCTTTTATTCTAGTGGAAACTCTGTGTTGAGTTAATATTTGCACTAAGAATCACTTTTTTTGTCTCTGAAAGTGCATTTGAGAGCGTTTCTGGCCTTCTACTGGAAACCTTCTGTTGAGTGAATATCTGCACTAAAAATCATTTTTTGGACTCTGAAAGTGCATTTGAGAGCGTTTTTGCCCTTCCAGTGGAAATTCTGTGTTCACTGATATCTGCCCTGAGAATCACTTTTTTACACTCTGAAAGTTCTTCTTAGAGAGTTTCTGGCCTTTTAGTGGAAACTTTGTGTTGAACGAATATCTGCAGTAAGAATCACTTTTGAACTATGAAAGAGCTTTTGACAGCGTTTTTGCCCTTCCAGTCGAAACTCTGTGTTGACCTAAAATCTTCCCTGAGAATCATAGTTTTAGACTCTGAAAGTGAGTTTGAGGGTGTTTCTGGCCTTCTAGTGGAAACTCTGTGTTGAGTGAATATCTGACTAAGAATCACTTTTTTGCACCCTAAAAATGCATTTTAGAGCATTTCTTTTATTCTAGTGGAAACTCTGTGTTGAGTTAATATTTGCACTAAGAATCACTTTTTTGGTCTCTGAAAGTGCATTTGAGATCGTTTCTGGCCTTCTACTGGAAACCTTCTGTTGAGTGAATATCTGCACTAAGGATCATTTTTTGGACTCTGACAGTGCATTTGAGACGGTTTTTGCCCTTCCAGTGGAAATTCTGTGTTCACTGATATCTGCCCTGAGAAACACTTTTTTGCACTCTGAAAGTGCATTTGAGAGCATTTCTTGCCTTTTAGTGGAAACTTTGTGTTGAACGAATATCTGCACTAATAATCACTTTTTTGGACTCTGAAAGTGCATTTGAGAGCATTTCTGGCCTTGTACTGGAAACTCTGTGTGGAGTGAATATCTGCACTAAGAATCACTTTTGGACTCTGAAAGAGCTTTTGACAGCGTTTTTGCCCTTCCAGTCGAAACTCTGTGTTGACCTAAAATCTTCCCTGAGAATCACAGTTTTAGACTCTTAAAGTGTGTTTGAGAGCGTTTCTGGCCTTCTAGTGGAAACTCTGTGTTGAGTGAATATCTGACTAAGAATCACTTTTTTGCACCCTGAAAATGCATTTTAGAGCATTTCTTGCATTCTAGTGGAAACTCTGTGTTGAGTGATTATCTACACTGAGAATCACTTTTTTGGACTCTGAAAGTGCTTCTTAGAGAGTTTCTGGCCTTTTAGTGGAAACTTTGTGTTGAACGAATATCTGCACTAATAAATCACTTTTTTGGACTCTGAAATTGCATTTGAAAGCGTTTCTGGCCTTCCAGTGGAAACTCTGTGTTGACCAAATATCTTCCTGAGATCACCATTTTGGACTCTGATAATGCTTTTGACAGCGTTTCTGGCCTTTTAGTGGATACTCTGTGTTGACCTAATATCTGCCCTGAGAATTACTTTTTTGGTCTCTGAAAATGCATTTGAGAGCATTTCTGGCCTTTTAGTGGAAACTCTGTGTTGACCTTATATCTTCACTGAGAATCACAGTTTTGGAACCTGAAAATGCATTTGAGAGCATTTCTGGGTTTCTACTGGAAACTTTGCATTGAGTGAATATCTGCACTAAGAATCAATTTTCGGACTCTGAAATAGCTTTTGAGAGCGTATTTGCCCTTCCAGTGGAAACTCTGTGTTGACCTAATATCTTCCCTGAGAATCACAGTTTTAGACTCTGAAAGTGTGTTTGAGAGCGTTTCTGGCCTTCTAGTGGAAACTCTGTGTTGAGTGAATATCTGACTAAGAAACACTATTTTGGACTCTGAAATTGCATTTGAGAGTGTTTCTGGCCTTGTACTGGAATCTCTGTGTTGAGTGAATATCTGACTAAGAATCACTTTTTTGCACCCTGAAAATGCATTTTAGAGCATTTCTTGCATTCTAGTGGAAACTCTGTGTTGAGTGATTATCTACACCGAGAATCACTTTTTTGGACTATGAAAGTGCTTCTTAGAGAGTTTCTGGCCTTTTAGTGGAAACTTTGTGTTGAACGAATATCTGCACTAATAATCACTTTTTTGGACTCTGAAATTGCATTTGAAAGCGTTTCTGGCCTTCCAGTGGAAACTCTGTGTTGACCAAATATCTTCCCTGAGATCACCATTTTGGACTCTGGTAATGCTTTTGAGAGCGTTTCTGGCCTTTTAGTGGATACTCTGTGTTGACCTAATATCTGCCCTGAGAATTACTTTTTTGGTCTCTGAAAATGCATTTGAGAGCATTTCTGGCCTTTTAGTGGAAACTCTGTGTTGACCTTATATCTTCACTGAGAATCACAGTTTTGGACTCTGAAAATGCATTTGAGAGCATTTCTGGGTTTCTACTGGAAACTTTGCATTGAGTGAATATCTGCACTAAGAATCAATTTTTGGACTCTGAAATAGCTTTTGAGAGCGTATTTGCCCTTCCAGTGGAAACTCTGTGTTGACCTAATATCTTCCCTGAGAATCACAGTTTTAGACTCTGAAAGTGTGTTTGAGAGCGTTTCTGGCCTTCTAGTGGAAACTCTGTGTTGAGTGATTATCTGCCCTGAGAATTACTTTTTTGGTCTCTGAAAATGCATTTGAGAGCATTTCTGGCCTTCTATTGAAAACTCTGTGTTGTCTGAATATCTGCACTAAGAATCACTTTTTTGTACTCTGAAAATGCATTTGAGAGCGTTTCTGGCCTTTTAGTGGAAACTCTGTGTTGACCTTATATCTTCCCCGAGAATCACAGTTTTGGACTCTGAAACTGCATTTGAGAGCGTTTCTGGCATTTTAGTGGATACTCTGTGTTGACCTCATATCTTCACTGAGAATCACTGTTTTGGACTTTGAAAATACATTTAAGAGCGATTCTGGCCTTCTACTGGAAACTTTGCGTTGAGTGAACATCTGGACAAAGAATCACTTTTTTTGACCCTAAAAATGCATTTTAGAGCATTTCTTGCACTCTAGTGGAAACTCTGTGTTGAGTTATTATTTGCACTATGAATCACTTATGCACTCTGAAAGAGCTTTTGAGAGCGTTTTTGCCCTTCCAGTGGAAACTCTGTTTTGACTGATATCTGCCCTGAGAAACACTTTTTTGGACTCTGAAAGTGCATTTGAGAGCGTTTCTGGCCTTCCAGTGGAAACTCTGTGTTGAGTGATTATCTGCCCTGAGAATCACTTTTTTGGACTCTGAAAGTGTATTTGAGAGCGTTTCTGACCTTCCAGTGGAAACTCTGTGTTGAGTGATTATCTGCCCTGATAATCACTTTTTTACACTCTGAAAGTTCTTCTTAGAGAGTTTCTGGCCTTTTAGTGGAAACTTTGTGTTGAACGAATATCTGCACTAATAATCACTTTCTTGGACTCTTAAAGTGCATTTGAAAGCGTTTCTGGCCTTCCCGTGGAAACTCTGTGTTGACCAAATATCTTCCCTGAGATCACCGTTTTGGACTCTGATAATGCATTTCAGAGCGTTTCTGACCTTTTAGTGGATACTCTGTGTTGACCTAATATCTTCACTGAGAATCACTTTTTTGGTCTCTGAAAGTGCATTTGAGAGCGTTTCTGACCTTCTACTGGAAACCTTGTGTTGAGTGAATATCTGCAATAAGAATCATTTTTTGGACTCTGAAAGTGCATTTGAGAACGTTTTTGCCCTTCCAGTGGAAATTCTGTGTTCACTGATATCTGCCCTGAGAAATACTTTTTTGCACTCTGAAAGTGCATTTGAGAGCATTTCTGGCCTTCCAGTGGAAACTCTGTGTTGAGTGATTATCTGCCCTGAGAATCACTTTTTTGGACTCTGAAAGAGTATTTGACAGCGTTTCTGACCTTCTACTGGAAACTCTGTGTTGAGTGAATATTTGCCCTAAGAATCACTTTTTGGACTCTGAAAGAGCTTTTGAGAGCGTTTCTGACCTTCCAGTGGAAACTCTGTGTTGACTGATATCTGCCCTGAGAATCAATTTTTTACACTCTGAATGTGCTTCTTAGAGAGTTTCTAGCCTTTTAGTGGAAACTTTGTGTTGAACGAATATCTGCACTAATAAACACTTTTTTGGACTCTAAAAGAGTATTTGAGAGCGTTTCTGACCTTCTACTGGAAACTCTGTGTTGAGTGAATATCTGCACTAATAATCACTTTTTGGACTCTGAAAATGCATTTGAGAGCGTTTTTGCCCTTCCAGTGGAAACTCTGTGTTGACCTTATATCTTCCCTGAGACTCACAGTTTTGGACTCTGAAAATGCATTTGAGAGCGTTTCTGGCCTTCTACTTGATACTTTATGTTGAGTGAATATCTGCTCTAAGAATCACTTTTTTGGACCCTGAAAATACATTTTACACCATTCTTGCATTCTAGTGGAAACTCTGTGTTGAGTTAATATTTGCACGAAGAATCACTTTTTTGGTTTCTGAAAATGCATTTGAGAGTGTTTCTGACCTTGTACTGTAAACTCTGTGTTGACTGAATATCTGCATTAAGAATCACTTTTTTGGACTCTGAATATGCATTTGAGAGCGTTTATAGTCTACTACTGGAAACTCTGTGTGGAGTGAATATCTGCACTAAGAATCACTTTTGGACTCTGAAAGTGCATTTGAAAGCGTTTCTGGCCTTCCAGTGGAAACTCTGTGTTCACCAAATATCTTCCCTGAGATCACCGTTTTGGACTCTGATAATACATTTGAGAGCGTTTCTGGCTTTCCAATGGAAACTCTTTGTTGAGTTAATATCTGCACTAAGAATCACTTTTTTGAACTCTGAAAATGTATTTTAGAGCGTTTCTAGCCTACTACTGGAAACTCTGTGTGGAGTAAATATCTGCACTAAGAATCACTTTTGAACTCTGAAAGAGCTTTTGACAGCGTTTTTGCCCTTCCATTGGAATCTCTGTGTTCACCAAATATCTTCCCTGAGAATCACAGTTTTAGACTCTGATAATACATTTGAGAGCGTTTCTGGCTTTCCAATGGAAACTCTGTGTTGAGTGAATATCTGACTAAGAATCACTTTTTGGACTCTGAAATTGCATTTGAGAGTGTTTCTGGCCTTGTACTGGAAACTCTGTGTTGAGTGAATATCTGACTAAGAATCACTTTTTGCACCCTGAAAATGCATTTTAGAGCATTTCTTGCATTCTAGTGGAAACTCTGTGTTGAGTGATTATCTGCCCTGAGAATCACTTTTTGGTCTCTGAAAATGCATTTGAGAGCATTTCTGTCCTTCTATTGGAAACTCTGTGTTGTCTGAATATCTGCACTAAGAATCACTTTTTTGGACTCTGAAAATGCATTTGAGAGTGTTTCTGGCCTTTTAGTGGAAACTCTGTGTTGACCTTATATCTTCCCCGAGAATCACAGTTTTGGACTCTGAAACTGCATTTGAGAGCGTTTCTGGCATTTTAGTGGATACTCTGTGTTGACCTAATATCTTCACTGAGAATCACTGTTTTGGACTCTGAAAATACATTTAAGAGCGATTCTGGCCTTCTACTGGAAACTTTGCGTTGAGTGAACATCTGGACAAAGAATCACTTTTTTTGACCCTGAAAATGCATTTTAGAGCATTTCTTGCATTCTAGTGGAAACTCTGTGTTGAGTGATTATCTGCCCTGAGACTCACTTTTTTACACTCTGAAAGTTCTTCTTAGAGAGTTTCTGGCTTTTTAGTGGAAACTTTGTGTTGAACTAATATCTGCACTAATAATCACTGTCTTGGACTCTTAAAGTGCATTTGAAAGCGTTTCTGGCCTTCCAGTGAAAACTCTGTGTTGACCAAATATCTTCCCTGAGATCACCGTTTTGGACTCTGATAATGCATTTGAGAGCGTTTCTGGCCTTTTAGTGGATACTCTGTGTTGACCTAATATCTTCACTGAGAATCACTTTTTTGGTCTCTGAAAGTGCATTTGAGAGCGTTTCTGGCCTTCTACTGGAAACCTTGTGTTGAGTGAATATTTGCAATAAGAATCATTTTTTGGACTCTGAAAGTGCATTTGAGAACGTTTTTGCCCTTCCAGTGGAAATTCTGTGTTCACTGATATCTGCCCTGAGAAATACTTTTTTGCACTCTGAAAGTGCATTTGAGAGCGTTTCTGGCCTTCTACTGGAAGCTCTTGTGTTGAGTAAATATCTTCACTGAGAATTACTATTTTGGACTCTGAAAATACATTTCAGAGCGTTTCTGGCCTTCTACTGGAAGCTCTTGTGTTGAGTGAATATCTGCCCTGAGAATCACTTTTTTGGACTCTGAAAGTGCTTCTTAGAGAGTTTCTAGCCTTTTAGTGGAAACTTTGTGTTGAACGAATATCTGCACTAATGATCACTTTTTTGGACTCTGAAAATGCATTTGAGAGTGTTTCTGGCCTTTTAGTGGAAACTCTGTGTTGACCTTATATCTTCCCTGAGACTCACAGTTTTGGACTCTGAAAATGCATTTGAGAGCGTTTCTGGCCTTCTACTGGATACTTTATGTTGAGTGAATATCTGCTCTAAGAATCACTTTTTTGGACCCTGAAAATACATTTTACAGCATTCTTGCATTCTAGTGGAAACTCTGTGTTGAGTTAATATCTGCACTAAGAATCACTTTTTGGACTCTGAAAGAGCTTTTGAGAGCGTTTTTGCCCTTCCAGTGGAAACTCTCTGTTGACTGATATCTGCCCTGAGAATCACTTTTTTGGACTCTGAAAGTGCTTCTTAGAGAGTTTCTAGCCTTTTAGTGGAAACTTTGTGTTGAACGAATATCTGCACTAATGATCACTTTTTTGGACTCTGAAAATGCATTTGAGAGCGTTTCTGGCCTTCTACTGGATACTTTATGTTGAGTGAATATCTGCTCTAAGAATCACTTTTTTGGACCCTGAAAATACATTTTACAGCATTCTTGCATTCTAGTGGAAACTCTGTGTTGAGTTAATATTTGCACTAAGAATCACTTTTTTGGTCTCTGAAAATGCATTTGAGAGCATTTCTGGCCTTTTAGTGGAAACTCTGTGTTGATCTTATATCTTCACTGAGAACCACAGTTTTGGACTCTGAAAATGCATTTGAGAGCATTTCTGGGTTTCTACTGGAAACTTTGCGTTGAGTGAATATCTGCACTAAGAATCAATTTTTGGACTCTGAAATAGCTTTTGAGAGCGTATTTGCCCTTCCAGTGGAAACTCTGTGTTGACCTAATATCTTCCCTGAGAATCACAGTTGTAGACTCTGAAAGTGCATTTGAGAGCGTTTTTGCCCTTCCAGTGGAAATTCTGTGTTCACCGATATCTGCACTGAGAACCACTTTTTTACACTCTGAAAGTGCTTCTTATAGAGTTTCTGGCCTTTTAGTGGAAACTTCTTGTTGAACGAATATCTGCACTAATAATCACTTTTTGGACTCTGGAAGAGCCTTTGAGAGCGTTTTTGCCATTCCAGTGGAAACTCTGTGTTAAGTGAATATCTGACGAAGAATCACTTTTTTGGACCCTGAAAATGCATTTTAGAGTATTTCTTTTATTCTAGTGGAAACTCTGTGTTGAGTTAATATTTGCACTAAGAATCACTTTTTTGGTCTCTGAAAGTGCATTTGAGAGCGTTTCTGGCCTTCTACTGGAAACCTTGTGTTGAGTGAATATCTGCACGAAGAATCATTTTTTGGACTCTGAAAGTGCATTTGGGAGCGTTTTTGCCCTTCCAGTGGAAATTCTGTGTTCACCGATATCTGCACTGAGAAACAATTTTTGCACTCTGAAAGTGCATTTGAGAGCGTTTCTGACCTTCTACTGGAAACTCTGTGTTGAGTGAATATCTGCACTAAGAATCACTTTTTGGACGCTGAAAGAGCTTTTTAGAGCGTTTTTCCCCTTCCAGTGGAAACTCTGTGTTGACTGATATCTGCCCTGACAAACACTTTTTTGGACTCTGAAAGTGTATTTGACAGCGTTTCTGGCCTTCTACTGGAAGCTCTTGTGTTGAGTAAATATCTTCACTGAGAATCACTATTTTGGACTCTGAAAATACATTTCAGAGCGTTTCTGACCTTCTACTGGAAACATAGCGTTGAGTGACTATCTGCCCTGAGAATCACTTTTTTGCACTCTGAAAGTGCTTCTTAGAGAGTTTCTAGCCTTTTAGTGGAAACTTTGTGTTGAACGAATATCTGCACTAATAATCACTATTTTGGACTCTGAAAATGCATTTGAGAGCGTTTCTGGCCTTTTAGTGGAAACTCTGTGTTGAACTTTTATCTTCCCTGAGAATGACAGTTTTGGACTCTGAAAATGCATTTGAGAGCGTTTCTGGCCTTCTACTGGATACTTTATTTTGAGTGAATATCTGCTCTAATAATCACTTTTTTGGACCCTGAAAATACATTTTACAGCATTCTTGCATTCTAGGGGAAACTCCGTGTTGAGTTAATATTTGCACGAAGAATCACTTTTTTGCTCTCTGAAATTGCATTTGAGAGCGTTTCTGGCCTTCCAGTGTAAACTCTGTGTTGAGTGAATATCTGCACTAAGAATCACTTTTATGATTCTGAAAGTGCATATGAGAGCGTTTCTGGCCTTCTAGTGTAATCTCTGTGTTGAGTGAATATCTACACTAAGAATCACTTTTTTGGACTCTGAATGTGCATTTGAGAGCCTTTCTGGCCTTCTACTGGAAACTTTGTGTTGAACGAACATCTGCACTAAAAATCACTTTTTTGAGCTCTGAAAATGCACTTGAGAGCGTTTCTTGCCTTCTAGTGGAAACTCTGTGTTCACTGAATATCTGCACTAAGACTCCCTTTTTTTGGGCTGTGAAAGTGCTCTGAGAGGGTGTCTGGACTTTGCTGAAATCTCTGTGTTCAGTGAATATCTGGACTCAGAATCACTGTTTTGGACTCTGAAAACCATTTTCAGAGTCTAAAAAAGTGATTCTTATTGCAGATATTCACTCAAACAGAGTTTCCACTAGAAGGCCAGAAACGCTCTCAAATGCAATTTCAGAGTAAAAAACAGTGATTATCAAGGCAATTATCAAATCAACGCACAGTTTCCACTGGAAGGCCAGAAATGCTCTCAAATGCATTTTCAGAGTCAAAACAGTGATTCTTAGTGCAGATATTCACTCAACACAAAGTTTCACTAGAAGTTCAGAAAAGCTCTCACATGCACTTTCAGAGTCCAAAAACGTGATTCTTAGTGCTTATAATCACTCAACGCAAAGTTTCCACTAGAAGGCCAGGAACGCTCTCAAATGCACTTTCAGTATCCAAAAAAGTGATTCTTAGTACAGATATTCACTCCACACAGAGTTTCCAGTAGAAGTCGAGAAACTCTCTCAGATGCACCTTCAGAGTCCAATAACGTGATGCTCAGGGCAGATAATCACTATACACAAAAATTCCACTGGAAGGCCAGAACGCTCTCAAAAGTTCTTTCAGAATCCAAAACAGCTATTCTCAGGGCAGATATTCAGTCAACACAGAGTTTCCACCTGAAGGCCAGAAACGCTCTCAAATGCACTTTCAGTATCCAAAAAAGTGATTCTTAGTACAGATATTCACTGAACACAAAGTTTCCAGTTGAAGGCCAGAAACTTTCTCAAATAAATTTTCAGCGTCCAAAATAATTATTCTGAGGGCAGATATTCAGTCAACTTAGATGTTCCACTAGAAGGCCAGAAACGCTCTCAAATGCACTTTCATAGTCCATATAGTGATTCTTCGTGCAGATGTTCATTCAACACAGAGTTTACTCTAGAAGGTCAGAAACGATCTCAAATGCACTTTCATAGTCCAAAATAGTGATTCTTAGTGCAGATATTCGTTCAACACAAAGTTTCCGGTAGAATGCCATTAACTCTCTAAGAAGCACTTTCAGAGTCCAAAAAAGTGATTCTCAGGGCAGATAATCGCTCAACACAAAGTTTCCACTGGAAGGCCAGGAACGCTGTCAAATGCACTTTCAGAGTCCAAAAGTGTAATTCTTAGTGCATATATTCACTCAACCCAGAGTTTTCAGTAGAAGGCCAGAAACGCTTAAATTGCACTTTCAGAATCCAAAATAATGATTCTTCGTGCAAATGTTCACTGTACACAGAGTTTCCACTAGAAGGCCAGAAGGGCTGTCAAATGCACTTTCAGAGTCCAAAAAAATGGTTTTTAATGCTGATATTTACTCAACACAGAGTTTCCATTAGAAGGCCAGAAACGCTCTCAAATGCACTTACAGAGTCCAACAAAGTGATTCTTAGTGCATATATTCACTCAACACAGATTTTCCACTAAAAGACGAGAAACACTCTCAAATGCAATTTCAGAGTCCAAAAAGTGATTTTTCGTGCAGATGTTCATTCAACACAGAGTTTCCACTAGAAGGTCAGAAACGATCTCAAATGCACTTTCATAGTCCAAAAAAGTGATTCTTCGTGCAGATGTTCACTCAACACAGAGTTTCCATTAGAAGGCCAGAAACTCTCTCAAATACTTTTTAAGAGTACAAAAAAGTGATTTTTAGTGCTGATATTCACTCAACACAGAGTTTCACAGTTTCCACTAGAAGGCCAGTAAGGCTCTCAAATGCACTTTCAGAGTCAAAAAAGTGATTCTTCGTGCAGATATTTACTGAACTCTGAATTTCCACTAGAAGGCCAGAATCTCTCTCAAATGCACTTTCAGAGTCCAAAAAAGTGATTCTTATTGCAGATAATCACTCAACACAGAGTTTCCAGTAGAAGGCCAGAAACGCTCCCAAATGCACTGTCAGAGACCAAAACAGTGATTCTCAGGGCAGATATTCACTCAACACAAAGTTTCCAGTAGAAGGCCAGAAACGCTCTCAAATGCACTTTCAGAGTCCAAAAAAGTGATTCTTAGTGCAGATATTCAGCCAACACAGAGTTTCCTTAGAAAACCAGAAACGCTCTCAAATGCACTTTCTGAGTCCAAAACATTGTTTCTTAGTCAGATATTCACTCAACACAGAGTTTCCAGTAGAAGGCAAGAAACGCTTAAAATGCACTTTCAGAGTCCAAAAAAGTGATTCTCAGGGCAGATATCAGTCAACACATAGTTTCCCCTGGAAGGCCAAAAACGCTCCCAAATACTCTTTCAGAGTCCAAAAAAGTGATTTTTAGTGCTGATATTCACTCAACACAGAGTTTCCAGTAAAAGGTAAGAAACACTCTCAAATGCAATTTCAGAGATCAAAAAAGTGATTCTTAGTGCAGATATTCACTCAACACAGATTTTCCACTAAAAGACCAAAAACACTCTCAAATGACATTTCAGAGTCCAAAAAAGTGATTCTTCGTGCAGATATTTACTCAACAGAGTTTCCACTAGAAGGCCAGAAACGCTCCCAAATACATTTTCAGAGTAAAAAAAATTGATTTTTAGTGCAGATATTCACTCAACACAGAGTTTCCAGAAGAAGGCCAGAAACGCTGTCAAATGCACATTCAGAGTCCAAAAAAATGATTCTCAGGGCAGATATCAGTCAACACAGAGTTTCCACTGGAAGGCCAAAAACGTTCCCAAATACTCTTTCAGAGTCCAAAAAACTGATTTTTAGTGCTGATATTCACTAAACAAAGAGTTTCCACTAGAAGGCCAGAAACGCTCCCAAATGCACTTTCAGAGTCCAAAAAAGTGATTCTTAGTGCAGATATTCGTTCACACAAATTTTCCAGTAGAAGGCCAGCAACTCTCTGAGAAGCACTTTCAGAGTCCAAAAAAGTGATTCTTAGGCAGATATTCGTTCACACAAATTTTCCAGTAGAAGGCCAGAAACTCTCTGAGAAGCACTTTCAGAGTCCAAAAAAGTGATTCTCAGGGCAGATATTCAGTCAACACACAGTTTCCACTAGAAGGCCAGAAACGCTCTCAAATGCACTTTCATAGTCCAAAATAGTGATTCTTCGTGCAGATATTCACTATACACAGAGTTTACACTAGAAGGCCAGAAACGCTCTCAAATGCACTTTCAGAGTCCCAAATGTGCTTCTTTAACCAGATATTAACTGAACACAGAGATTCCACTAGAAGTCCAGAAACTCTCTCAGAAGCACTTTCAGAAACAAAAAAAGTGATTCTTAGTGCAGTTATTCACTCAGCACAGAGTTTCCACTAGAAGGCCAGAAACGCTCCCAAATACATTTTCAGAGTAAAAAAAATTGATTTTTAGTGCAGATATTCACTCAACACAGAGTTTCCAGAAGAAGGCCAGAAACTCTCTAATAAGGACTTTCAGAGTCCAAAAAAGTGATTCTCAAGGCAGATACTCGCTCAACACAAAGTTTCCACTAAAAGACCAGAAACACTCTCAAATGCAATTTCAGAGATCAAAAAAGTGATTCTTAGTGCTGATATTCACTCAAAACAGAGTTTCACAGTTTCCACTAGAAGGCCAGAAACTCTCTCAAATGCACTTTCATAGTCCAAAAAAGTGATTCTTATTGCAGATAATCACTCAACACAGAGTTTCCAGTAGAAGGCCAGAAACGTTCTCAAATGCACTTTCAGAGTCCAAAAAAGTGATTCTTATTCAGATATTCACTCAACACAGAGTTTCCACTAGAAGGCCAGAAACGCTCTCAAATGCACTTTCATAGTCCAAAATAAGTGATTCTCAGGGCAGATATTCAGTCAACACACAGTTTCCACTAGAAGGCCAGAAACGCTCTCAAATGCACTTTCAGAGTCCAAAATAATGATTCTCAGGGCAGATATCAGTCAAGACAGAGTTTCCACTGGAAGGCCAAAAACGTTGCCAAATACTCTTTCAGAGTCCAATAAAGTGATTTTTACTGCTGATATTCACTAAACACAGAGTTTCCACTAGAAGGCCAGAAACGCTCTCAAATGCACTTTCAGAGTGCAAAAAAGTGATTCTTAGTGCAGATATTCGTTCACACAAATTTTCCAGTAGAAGGCCAGAAACTCTCTGAGAAGCACTTTCGTAGTCCAAAATAAGTGATTCTCAGGGCAGATATTCAGTCAACACAGAGTTTCACAGATTTTCCACTAGAAGGCCAGAAACTCTCTCAAATGCACTTTCGTAGTCCAAAATAAGTGATTCTCAGGGCAGATATTCAGTCAACACACAGTTTCCACTAGAAGGCCAGAAACGCTCTCAAATGCACTTTGATAGTCCAAAATAGTGTTTCTTCGTGCAAATATTCACTATACACAGAGTTTCCACTAGAAGGCCAGAAACGCTGTCAAATGCACTTTCAGAGTCCAAAAAAATGGTTTTTAATGCTGATATTCACTCAACACAGAGTTTCCACTAAAACATCAGAAACACTCTCAAATGCAATTTCAGAGTCCAAAAAAGTGATTCTCAGGGCAGATATTCACTCAACACAGAGTTTCCACTAGAAGGCCAGGAACACTCTCAAATGCACTTTGATAGTCCAAAAAAGTGATTCTTCTTCAGATATTCACTATACACAGAGTTTCCACTAGAAGGCCAGAAACGCTGTCAAATGCACTTTCAGTGTCCAAAATAAGGATTCTTCGTGCAGATATTCACTATACACAGAGTTTACACTAGAAGGCCAGAAACGTTCTCAAATGCACTTTCAGAATCCAAAAAGTGATTCTTATTCAGATATTCACTCAGCACAGAGTTTCCACTAGAAGGCCAGAAACGCTCTCAAATGCACTTTGATAGTCCAAAAAAGTGATTCTTATTCAGATATTCACTCAACACAGAGTTTCCACTAGAAGGCCAGAAACGCTGTCAAATGCACTTTCAGAGTCCAAAATAAGGATTCTTCGTGCAGATATTCACTATACACAGAGTTTACACTAGAAGGCCAGAAACGCTCTCAAATGCACTTTCAGAGTCCAAAAAAGTGATTCTTATTCAGATATTCACTCAGCACAGAGTTTCCACTAGAAGGCCAGAAACGCTCCCAAATACATTTTCAGAGTAAAGAAAATTGATTTTTAGTGCAGATATTCACTCAACACAGAGTTTCCACTAGAAGGCCAGAAACGCTCTCAAATGCACTTTCATAGTCCAAAATAAGTGATTCTCAGGGCAGATATTCAGTCAACACACAGTTTCCACTAGAAGGCCAGAAACGCTCTCAAATGCACTTTCAGAGTCCAAAATAATGATTCTTCATGCAGATATTCACTATACACAGAGTTTACACTAGAAGGACATAAACGTTGTCAAATGCACTTTCAGAGTCCAAAAAAATTATTCTCAGGGCAGATATCAGTCAAGACAGAGTTTCCACTGGAAGGCCAAAAACGTTGCCAAATACTCTTTCAGAGTCCAAAAAAGTGATTTTTACTGCTGATATTCACTAAACACAGAGTTTCCACTAGAAGGCCAGAAACGCTCTCAAATGCACTTTCAGAGTGCAAAAAAGTGATTCTTAGTGCAGATATTCGTTCACACAAATTTTCCACTAGAAGGCCAGAAACTCTCTGAGAAGCACTTTCGTAGTCCAAAATAAGTGATTCTCAGGGCAGATATTCAGTCAACACAGAGTTTCACAGATTTTCCACTAGAAGGCCAGAAACTCTCTCAAATGCACTTTCGTAGTCCAAAATAAGTGATTCTCAGGGCAGATATTCAGTCAACACACAGTTTCCACTAGAAGGCCAGAAACGCTCTCAAATGCACTTTGATAGTCCAAAATAGTGATTCTCAGGGCAAATATTCACTATACACAGAGTTTCCACTAGAAGGCCAGAAACGCTGTCAAATGCACTTTCAGAGTCCAAAAAATGGTTTTTAATGCTGATATTCACTCAACACAGAGTTTACACTAAAACATCAGAAACACTCTCAAATGCAATTTCAGAGTCCAAAAAAGTGATTCTCAGGGCAGATATTCACTCAACACAGAGTTTCCACTAGAAGGCCAGGAACACTCTCAAATGCACTTTGATAGTCCAAAAAAGTGATTCTTCTTCAGATATTCACTATACACAGAGTTTCCACTAGAAGGCCAGAAACGCTGTCAAATGCACTTTCAGAGTCCAAAATAGTGATTCTTCATGCAGACATTCACTATACACAGAGTTTACACTAGAAGGCCAGAAACGCTCTCAAATGCACTTTCAGAGTCCCGAATGTGCTTCTTTAACCAGATATTAACTGAACACAGAGATTCCACTAGAAGTCCAGAAACTCTCTCAGAAGCACTTTCAGAAACAAAAAAAGTGATTCTTAGTGCAGTTATTCACTCAGCACAGAGTTTCCACTAGAAGGCCAGAAACGCTCCCAAATACATTTTCAGAGTAAAAAAAATTGATTTTTAGTGCAGATATTCACTCAACACAGAGTTTCCAGAAGAAGGCCAGAAACTCTCTAATAAGGACTTTCTAAGTCCAAAAAAGTGATTCTCAAGGCAGATACTCGCTCAACACAAAGTTTCCACTGGAAGGCCAGAAACGCTTAAACTGCACTTTCATAGTCCAAAAAAGTGATTCTTATTCAGATATTCACTATACACAGAGTTTACACTAGAAGGCCAGAAACGTTGTCAAATGCACTTTCAGAGTCCAAAAAAATGATTCTCAGGGCAGATATCCGTCAACACAGAGTTTCCACTGGAAGGCCAAAAACGTTCCCAAATACTCTTTCAGAGTCCAAAAAAGTGATTTTTAGTGCTGATATTCACTAAACACAGAGTTTCCACTAGAAGGCCAGAAACGCTCCCAAATGCACTTTCAGAGTCCAAAAAAGTGATTCTTAGGCAGATATTCGTTCACACAAATTTTCCAGTAGAAGGCCAGAAACTCTCTGAGAAGCACTTTCAGAGTCCAAAACAGTGATTCTCAGGGCAGATATTCACTCAACACAAAGTTTCCAGTAGAAGGCCAGAAACGCTCTCAGAAGCACTTTCAGAAACAAAAAAAGTGATTCTTAGTGCAGTTATTCACTCAGCACAGAGTTTCCACTAGAAGGCCAGAAACGCTCCCAAATACATTTTCAGAGTAAAAAAATTGATTTTTAGTGCAGATATTCACTCAACACAGAGTTTCCAGAAGAAGGCCAGAAACTCTCTAATAAGGACTTTCTAAGTCCAAAAAAGTGATTCTCAAGGCAGATACTCGCTCAACACAAAGTTTCCACTGGAAGGCCAGAAACGCTTAAACTGCACTTTCATAGTCCAAAAAAGTGATTCTTATTCAGATATTCACTATACACAGAGTTTACACTAGAAGGCCAGAAACGTTGTCAAATGCACTTTCAGAGTCCAAAAAAATGATTCTCAGGGCAGATATCCGTCAACACAGAGTTTCCACTGGAAGGCCAAAACGCTCCCAAATACTCTTTCAGAGTCCAAAAGTGATTTTTAGTGCTGATATTCACTAAACACAGAGTTTCCACTAGAAGGCCAGAAACGCTCCCAAATGCACTTTCAGAGTCCAAAAAAGTGATTCTCAGGGCAGATATTCAGTCAACACAGAGTTTCACAGATTTTCCACTAGAAGGCCAGAAACTCTCTCAAATGCACTTTCATAGTCCAAAATAAGTGATTCTCAGGGCAGATATTCAGTCAACACAGAGTTTCCACTAGAAGGCCAGAAACGCTCTCAAATGCACTTTGATAGTCCAAAAAAGTGATTCTTATTCAGATATTCACTATACACAGAGTTTCCACTAGAAGGCCAGAAACGCTGTCAAATGCACTTTCAGAGTCCAAAATAGTGATTCTTCGTGCAGACATTCACTATACACAGAGTTTACACTAGAAGGCCAGAAACGCTCTCAAATGCACTTTCAGAGTCCCAAATGTGCTTTTTTAACCAGATATTAACTGAACACAGAGATTCCACTAGAAGTCCAGAAACTCTCTCAGAAGCACTTTCAGAAACAAAAAAAGTGATTCTTAGTGCAGTTATTCACTCAGCACAGAGTTTCCACTAGAAGGCCAGAAACGCTCCCAAATACATTTTCAGAGTAAAAAAAATTGATTTTTAGTGCAGATATTCACTCAACACAGAGTTTCCAGAAGAAGGCCAGAAACTCTCTAATAAGGACTTTCTAAGTCCAAAAAAGTGATTCTCAAGGCAGATACTCGCTCAACACAAAGTTTCCACTGGAAGGCCAGAAACGCTTAAACTGCACTTTCATAGTCCAAAAAAGTGATTCTTATTCAGATATTCACTATACACAGAGTTTACACTAGAAGGCCAGAAACGTTGTCAAATGCACTTTCAGAGTCCAAAAAAATGATTCTCAGGGCAGATATCAGTCAACACAGAGTTTCCACTGGAAGGCCAAAAACGTTCCCAAATGCACTTTCAGAGTCCAAAAAAGTGATTCTTAGTGCAGATATTAGTTCACACAAATTTTCCAGTAGAATGCCAGAAACTCTCTGAGAAGCACTTTCAGAGTCCCAAATGTGCTTCTTTAACCAGATATTAACTGAACACAGAGATTCCACTAGAAGTCCAGAAACTCTCTCAGAAGCACTTTCAGAAACAAAAAAAGTGATTCTTAGTGCAGTTATTCACTCAGCACAGAGTTTCCACTAGAAAGCCAGAAACGCTCCCAAATACATTTTCAGAGTAAAAAAATTGATTTTTAGTGCAGATATTCACTCAACACAGAGTTTCCAGAAGAAGGCCAGAAACTCTCTAATATGGACTTTCAGAGTCCAAAAAGTGATTCTCAAGGCAGATATTCACTCAACACAAAGTTTCCACTGGAAGGCCAGAAACGCTCTAAAATGCACTTTCAGAGTCCAAAATAGTGATTCTTCGTGCAGATATTCACTATACACAGAGTTTCCACTAGAAGGCCAAAAACGCTGTCAAATGCACTTTCAGAGTCCAAAAAATCATTCTCAGGGCAGATATCAGTCAACACAGAGTTTCCACTGGAAGGCCAAAAACGTTCCCAAATACTCTTTCAGAGTCCAAAAAATTGATTTTTAGTGCTGATATTCACTAAACACAGAGTTTCCACTAGAAGGCCAGAAACGCTCCCAAATGCACTTTCAGAGTCCAAAAAAGTGATTCTTCGTGCAGATATTCGTTCACACAAATTTTCCAGTAGAAGGCCAGAAACTCTCTGAGAAGCACTTTCAGAGTCCAAAAAAGTGATTCTTAGGCAGATATTCGTTCACACAAATTTTCCAGTAGAAGGCCAGAAACTCTCTGAGAAGCGCTTTCAGAGTCCAAAAAAGTGATTCTCAGGGCAGATAATCACTCAACACAGAGTTTCCACTGGAAGGCCAGAAACGCTCTCAAATGCACTTTCAGAGTCCAAAACAGTGATTCTCAGGGCAGATATTCACTCAACACAAATTTTCCAGTAGAAGGCCAGAAACGCTCTCAAATGCACTTTCAGAGTCCAAAAAAGTGATTCTTATTCAGATATTCACTCAACACAGAGTTTCCACTAGAAGGCCAGAAACCCTGTCAAATGCACTTTCAGAGTCCAAAATAGTGATTCTTCGTGCAGATATTCACTATACACAGAGTTTACACTAGAAGGCCAGAAACGCTCTCAAATACATTTTCAGAGTAAAAAAATTGATTTTTAGTGCAGATATTCACTCAACACAGAGTTTCCAGAAGAAGGCCAGAAACTCTCCAAATACACTTTCAGAGTCCAAAAAAGTGATTCTCAAGGCAGATATTCACTCAACACAAAGTTTCCACTGGAAGGCCAGAAACGCTTAAAATGCACTTTCAGAGTCCAAAATAGTGATTCTTTGTGCAGATATTCACTATACACAGAGTTTACACTAGAAGGCCAGAAACGCTGTCAAATGCACTTTCAGAGTCCAAAAAAAAGATTCTCAGGGCAGATATCAGTCAACACAGAGTTTCCACTGGAAGGCCAAAAACGTTCCCAAACACTCTTTCAGAGTCCAAAAAAGTGATTTTTAGTGCTGATATTCACTAAACACAGAGTTTCCACTAGAAGGCCAGAAACGCTCCCAAATGCACTTTCAGAGTCCAAAAAAGTGATTCTTCGTGCAGATATTCGTTCACACAAATTTTCCAGTAGAATGCCAGAAACTCTCTGAGAAGCACTTTTAGAGTCCAAAAAAGTGATTCTTAGGCAGATATTCGTTCACACACATTTTCCAGTAGAAGGCCAGAAACTCTCTGAGAAGCGCTTTCAGAGTCCAAAAAAGTGATTCTCAGGGCAGATAATCACTCAATACAGAGTTTCCACTGGAAGGCCAGAAACGCTCTCAAATGCACTTTCAAAGTCCAAAACAGTGATTCTCAGGGCAGATATTCACTCAACACAAATTTTCCAGTAGAAGGCCAGAAACGCTCTCAAATGCACTTTCAGAGTCCAAAAAAGTGATTCTTATTCAGATCTTCACTCAACACAGAGTTTCCAGTAGAAGGCCAGAAACGCTGTCAAATGCACTTTCAGAGTCCAAAATACTGGTTCTTCGTGCAGATATTCACTATACACAGAGTTTACACTAGACGGCCAGAAACGCTCTCAAATGCACTTTCATAGTCCAAAATAAGTGATTCTCAGGGCAGATATTCAGTCAACACACAGTTTCCACTAGAAGGCCAGAAACGCTGTCAAATGCACTTTGATAGTCCAAAAAAGTGATTCTTCTTCAGATATTCACTATACACAGAGTTTCCACTAGAAGGCCAGAAACGCTGTCAAATGCACTTTCAGATTCCAAAATAGTGATTCTTCATGCAGATATTCACTATACACAGGGTTTACACTAGAAGGCCAGAAACGCTCTCAAATGCACTTTCAGAGTCCCAAATGTGCTTCTTTAACCAGATATTAACTGAACACAGAGATTCCACTAGAAGTCCAGAAACTCTCTCAAAGGCACTTTCAGAAACAAAAAAAGTGATTCTTAGTACAGTTATTCACTCAGCACAGAGTTTCGACTAGAAGGCCAGAAACGCTCCCAAATGCATTTTCATAGTAAAAAAAATTGATTTTTAGTGCAGATATTCACTCAACACAGAGTTTCCAGAAGAAGGCCAGAAACTCAATAATAAGGACTTTCAGAGTCCAAAAAAGTGATTCTCAAGGCAGATACAAGCTCAACACAAAGTTTCCACTGGAAGGCCAGAAACGCTTAAAATGCACTTTCAGAGTCCAAAATAATGATTCTCAGTGCAGATATTCACTATACACAGAGTTTACACTAGAAGGCCAGAAACGCTCTCAAATGCACTTTCAGAGTCCCCAATGTGCTTCTTTAACCAGATATTAACTGAACACAGAGGTTCCACTAGAAGTCCAGAAACTCTCTCAGAAGCACTTTCAGAATCCAAAATAGTGATTCTTCGTGCAAATATTCACTATACACAGAGTTTCCACTAGAAGGCCAGAAACGCTGTCAAATGCACTTTCAGAGTCCAAAAAGTGATTCTTCGTGCAGATATTCGTTCACACAAATTTTCCAGTAGAAGGCTAGAAACTCTCTGAGAAGCACTTTCAGAGTCCAAAAAAGTGATTCTCAGGGCAAATAATCACTCAACACAGACTTTCCACTGGAAGGCCAGAAACGCTCTCAAATGCACTTTCAGAGTCCAAAAAAGTGATTCTTATTCAGATATTCACTATACACAGAGTTTCCACTAGAAGGCCAGAAACGCTGTCAAATACACTTTCAGAGTCCAAAATAGTGATTCTTAGGGCAGATATTCACTATACACAGAGTTTACACTTGAAGGCCAGAAACGCTCTCAAATGCACTTTCAGAGTCCAAAAACGTGATTCTTATTCAGATATTCACTCAACACAGAGTTTCCACTAGAAGGCCAGAAACGCTCTGAAATGCACTTTCATAGTCCAAAATAAGTGATTCTCAGGGCAGATATTCAGTCAACACAGAGTTTCACAGATTTTCCACTAGAAGGCCAGAAACTCTCTCAAATGCACTTTCATAGTCCCAAAAGTGATTCTTATTCAGATATTCACTCAACACAGAGTTTCCACTAGAAGGCCAGAAACGCTCTCAAATGCACTTTGATAGTCCAAACAAGTGATTCTTCTTCAGATATTCACTATACACAGAGTTTCCACTAGAAGGCCAGAAACGCTGTCAAATGCACTTTCAGAGTCCAAAATAGTGATTCTTCGTGCAGATATTCACTATACACAGAGTTTACACTAGAAGGCCAGAAACGCTCTCAAATGCACTTTCAGAGTCCAAAAAAAGATTCTCAGGGCAGATATCAGTCAACACAGAGTTTCCACTGGAAGGCCAAAACGTTCCCAAATACTCTTTCAGAGACCAAAAGTGATTTTTAGTGCTGATATTCACTAAACACAGAGTTTCCACTAGAGTCCAAAAAAGTGATTCTTAGGCAGATATTCGTTCACACAAATTTTCCAGTAAAAGGCCAGAAACTCTCTGAGAAGTACTTTCAGAGTCCAAAAAGTGATTCTCAGGCTAAATAATCACTCAACACAGAGTTTCCACTGGAAGGCCAGAAACGCTCTCAAATGCACTTTCAGAGTCCAAAACAGTGATTCTCAGGGCAGATAGTCACTCAACACAAAGTTTCCAGTAGAAGGCCAGAAACGCTCTCAAATGCACTTTGATTGTCCAAAAAAGTGATTCTTATTCAGATATTCACTATACACAGAGTTTCCACTAGAAGGCCAGAAACGCTGTCAAATGCACTTTCAGAGTCCAAAATAGTGATTCTTCGTGCAGATATTCACTATACACAGAGTTTCCACTAGAAGGCCAGAAACGCTGTCAAATGCACTTTCAGAGTCCAAAATAGTGATTCTTAGTGCAGATATTCACTATACACAGAGTTTCCACTAGAAGGCCAGAAACGCTCTGAAATGCACTTTCATAGTCCAAAATAAGTGATTCTCAGGGCAGATATTCAGTCAACACAGAGTTTCACAGATTTTCCACTAGAAGGCCAGAAACTCTCTCAAATGCACTTTCATAGTCCAAAAAAGTGATTCTTATTCAGATATTCACTCAACACAGAGTTTCCACTAGAAGGCCAGAAACGCTCTCAAATGCACTTTCATAGTCCAAAATAAGCGATTCTCAGGGCAGATATTCAGTCAACACACAGTTTCGACTAGAAGGCCAGAAACGCTCTCAAATGCACTTTGATAGTCCAAACAAGTGATTCTTCTTCAGATATTCACTATACACAGAGTTTCCACTAGAAGGCCAGAAACGCTGTCAAATGCACTTTCAGAGTCCAAAACAGTGATTCTTCGTGCAGATATTCACTATACACAGAGTTTACACTAGAAGGCCAGAAACGCTCTCAAATGCACTTTCAGAGTCCAAAATAGTGATTCTTCGTGCAGATATTCACTATACACAGAGTTTACACTAGAAGGCCAGAAACGCTGTCAAATGCACTTTCAGAGTCCAAAATAGTGATTCTTCGTGCAGATATTCACTATACACAGAGTTTACACTAGAAGGCCAGAAACGCTCTCAAATGCACTTTCAGAGTCCAAAAAAGTGATTCTTATTCAGATATTCACTCAGCACAGAGTTTCCACTAGAAGGCCAGAAACGCTCCCAAATACATTTTCAGAGTAAAAAAAATTGATTTTTAGTGCAGATATTCACTCAACACAGAGTTTCCACTGGAAGGCCAAAAACGTTCCCAAATACTCTTTCAGAGACCAAAAAAGTGATTCTTAGTGCAGATATTAGTTCACACAAATTTTCCAGTAGAATGCCAGAAACTCTCTGAGAAGCACTTTCAGAGTCCCAAATGTGCTTCTTTAACCAGATATTAACTGAACACAGAGATTCCACTAGAAGTCCAGAAACTCTCTCAGAAGCACTTTCAGAAACAAAAAAAGTGATTCTTAGTGCAGTTATTCACTCAGCACAGAGTTTCCACTAGAAAGCCAGAAACGCTCCCAAATACATTTTCAGAGTAAAAAAAATTGATTTTTAGTGCAGATATTCACTCAACACAGAGTTTCCAGAAGAAGGCCAGAAACTCAATAATAAGGACTTTCAGAGTCCAAAAAAGTGATTCTCAAGGCAGATACAAGCTCAACACAAAGTTTCCACTGGAAGGCCAGAAACGCTTAAAATGCACTTTCAGAGTCCAAAATAATGATTCTTCGTGCAGATATTCACTATACACAGAGTTTACACTAGAAGGCCAGAAACGCTCTCAAATGCACTTTCAGAGTCCCCAATGTGCTTCTTTAACCAGATATTAACTGAACACAGAGGTTCCACTAGAAGTCCAGAAACTCTCTCAGAAGCACTTTCAGAATCCAAAATAGTGATTCTTCGTGCAAATATTCACTATACACAGAGTTTCCACTAGAAGGCCAGAAACGCTGTCAAATGCACTTTCAGAGTCCAAAAAGTGATTCAGTGCAGATATTCGTTCACACAAATTTTCCAGTAGAAGGCTAGAAACTCTCTGAGAAGCACTTTCAGAGTCCAAAAAAGTGATTCTCAGGGCAAATAATCACTCAACACAGACTTTCCACTGGAAGGCCAGAAACGCTCTCAAATGCACTTTCAGAGTCCAAAAAGTGATTCTTATTCAGATATTCACTATACACAGAGTTTCCACTAGAAGGCCAGAAACGCTGTCAAATACACTTTCAGAGTCCAAAATAGTGATTCTTCGTGCAGATATTCACTATACACAGAGTTTACACTTGAAGGCCAGAAACGCTCTCAAATGCACTTTCAGAGTCCAAAAACGTGATTCTTATTCAGATATTCACTCAACACAGAGTTTCCACTAGAAGGCCAGAAACGCTCTGAAATGCACTTTCATAGTCCAAAATAAGTGATTCTCAGGGCAGATATTCAGTCAACACAGAGTTTCACAGATTTTCCACTAGAAGGCCAGAAACTCTCTCAAATGCACTTTCATAGTCCAAAAAAAGTGATTCATATTCAGATATTCACTCAACACAGAGTTTCCACTAGAAGGCCAGAAACGCTCTCAAATGCACTTTGATAGTCCAAACAAGTGATTCTTCTTCAGATATTCACTATACACAGAGTTTCCACTAGAAGGCCAGAAACGCTGTCAAATGCACTTTCAGAGTCCAAAATAGTGATTCTTCGTGCAGATATTCACTATACACAGAGTTTACACTAGAAGGCCAGAAACGCTCTCAAATGCACTTTCAGAGTCCAAAAAAAAGATTCTCAGGGCAGATATCAGTCAACACAGAGTTTCCACTGGAAGGCCAAAAACGTTCCCAAATACTCTTTCAGAGACCAAAAAAGTGATTTTTAGTGCTGATATTCACTAAACACAGAGTTTCCACTAGAGTCCAAAAAAGTGATTCTTAGGCAGATATTCGTTCACACAAATTTTCCAGTAAAAGGCCAGAAACTCTCTGAGAAGTACTTTCAGAGTCCAAAAAGTGATTCTCAGGCTAAATATTCACTCAACACAGAGTTTCCACTGGAAGGCCAGAAACGCTCTCAAATGCACTTTCAGAGTCCAAAACAGTGATTCTCAGGGCAGATAGTCACTCAACACAAAGTTTCCAGTAGAAGGCCAGAAACGCTCTCAAATGCACTTTTGATTGTCCAAAAAAAGTGATTCTTATTCAGATATTCACTATACACAGAGTTTCCACTAGAAGGCCAGAAACGCTGTCAAATGCACTTTCAGAGTCCAAAATAGTGATTCTTCGTGCAGATATTCACTATACACAGAGTTTCCACTAGAAGGCCAGAAACGCTGTCAAATGCACTTTCAGAGTCCAAAATAGTGATTCTTAGTGCAGATATTCACTATACACAGAGTTTCCACTAGAAGGCCAGAAACGCTCTGAAATGCACTTTCATAGTCCAAAATAAGTGATTCTCAGGGCAGATATTCAGTCAACACAGAGTTTCACAGATTTTCCACTAGAAGGCCAGAAACTCTCTCAAATGCACTTTCATAGTCCAAAAAGTGATTCTTATTCAGATATTCACTCAACACAGAGTTTCCACTAGAAGGCCAGAAACGCTCTCAAATGCACTTTCAGAGTCCAAAATAAGCGATTCTCAGGGCAGATATTCAGTCAACACACAGTTTCACTAGAAGGCCAGAAACGCTCTCAAATGCACTTTGATAGTCCAAACAAGTGATTCTTCTTCAGATATTCACTATACACAGAGTTTCCACTAGAAGGCCAGAAACGCTGTCAAATGCACTTTCAGAGTCCAAAACAGTGATTCTTCGTGCAGATATTCACTATACACAGAGTTTACACTAGAAGGCCAGAAACGCTGTCAAATGCACTTTCAGAGTCCAAAACAGTGATTCTTCGTGCAGATATTCACTATACACAGAGTTTACACTAGAAGGCCAGAAACGCTCTCAAATGCACTTTCAGAGTCCAAAATAGTGATTCTTCAGGCAGATATTCACTATACACAGAGTTTACACTAGAAGGCCAGAAACGCTCTCAAATGCACTTTCAGAGTCCAAAATAGTGATTCTTCATGCAGATATTCACTATACACAGAGTTTCCACTAGAAGGCCAGAAACGCTCTCAAATGCACTTTCAGAGTCCAAAAAGTGATTCTTATTCAGATATTCACTCAGCACAGAGTTTCCACTAGAAGGCCAGAAACGCTCCCAAATACATTTTCAGAGTAAAAAAAATTGATTTTTAGTGCAGATATTCACTCAACACAGAGTTTCCACTGGAAGGCCAAAAACGTTCCCAAATACTCTTTCAGAGACCAAAAAAGTGATTCTTAGTGCAGATATTAGTTCACACAAATTTTCCAGTAGAATGCCAGAAACTCTCTGAGAAGCACTTTCAGAGTCCCAAATGTGCTTCTTTAACCAGATATTAACTGAACACAGAGATTCCACTAGAAGTCCAGAAACTCTCTCTCAGAAGCACTTTCAGAAACAAAAAAGTGATTCTTAGTGCAGATATTCACTCAGCACAGAGTTTCCACTAGAAAGCCAGAAACGCTCCCAAATACATTTTCAGAGTAAAAAAATTGATTTTTAGTGCAGATATTCACTCAACACAGAGTTTCCAGAAGAAGGCCAGAAACTCAATAAAAGGACTTTCAGAGTCCAAAAAGTGATTCTCAAGGCAGATACAAGCTCAACACAAAGTTTCCACTGGAAGGCCAGAAACGCTCTAAAATGCACTTTCAGAGTCCAAAATAATGATTCTCAGTGCAGATATTCACTATACACAGAGTTTACACTAGAAGGCCAGAAACGCTCTCAAATGCACTTTCAGAGTCCCCAATGTGATTCTTTATTCAGATATTAACTGAACACAGAGGTTCCACTAGAAGAGAAACGTTCTCAAATGCACTTTCATAGTCCAAAAAATGATTCTCAGGGCAGATATTATTCAACACAGAGTTTCCACTAGAAGGCCAGAAACGCTCTCAAATGCACTTTCATAGTCCAAAATAAGTGATTCTCAGGGCAGATATTAGTCAACACACAGTTTCCACTAGAAGGCCAGGAAAAGCTCTCAAATGCCTTGATAGTCCAAAAAGTGATTCTTATTCAGATATTCACTCAACACAGAGTTTCCACTAGAAGGCCAGAAACGCTGTCAAATGCACTTTCAGTGTTCAAAATATTCTTTGTGGCAGATATTCACTATACACAGAGTTTACACTAGAAGGCCAGAAACTCCCTCAGAAGCACTTTCAGAGTCAAAAATGTGATTCTTAGTGCAGATATTAACTGAACACAGAGTTTCCACTAGAGTCCACAGAAACGCTCCCAAATACATTTTCAGAGTAAAAAATTGATTCTTAGTGCAGATATTCACTCAGCACAGAGTTTCCAGAAGAAGGCCAGAAACTCTCCTAATACATTTTCAGAGTAAAAAATGATTCTTAGTGCAGATATTCGCTCAACACAAAGTTTCCACTAAAAGGCCAGAAAGCGCTTAAAATGCACTTTCAGAGTCCAAAATAGTGATTCTTTGTGCAGATATTCACTATACAGAGTTTCACTAGAAGGCCAGAAACGCTGTCAAATGCACTTTATAGTCCAAAAAGTGATTCTTGTCAGATATTCGTTCACACAAATTTTTATGAAGGCTAAAACTCTCTGAGAAGAACTTTCAGAGTCCAAAAGTGATTCTGGGGAAATAATCACTCAACACAGACTTTCCACTGGAAGGCCAGAAACGCTCTCAAATGCACTTTCAGAGTCCAAAAAGTGATTCTTATTCAGATATTCACTATACAGGTTTCTACTAG
>JAFDVH010000040.1:230311-247431 GCA_019176425.1 Megalops atlanticus | reverse complement strand
TCTGGCCTTCTTTTGGAAACTCTGTGTTGAGTGAATATCTGCACTAAAAATTAATTTTTTTACTCTGAAAATGTATTTGGGAGCGTTTCTGGCCTTCTAGTGGAAACTCTGTGCTGAGTGAATATCTGAATAAGAATCACTTATTTTGGACTATGAAAGTGCATTTCAGAGCGTTTCTGGCCTTGAGTGGAAACTCTGTGTTGAGTGAATATCTGAATAAGAATCACTTTTTTGGACTATGAAAGTGAATTTGAGAGAGTTTCTGGCCTTCTAGTGGAAAATCTGTGAAACTCTGTGTTGACTGAATATCTGCCCTGAGAATCAGTTATTTTGGACTATGAAAAGTGCATTTCAGACCGTTTCTGGCCTTCTAGTGGAAACTCTGTGTTGAGTGAATATCTGAATAAGAATCACTTTTTGGACTCTGAAAGTGCATTTGAGGAGCGTTTCTGGCCTTCTAGTGTAAACTCTGTGTATAGTGAATATCTGCACGAAGAATCACTATTTTGGACTCTGAAAGTTCATTTGACAGCGTTTCTGGCCTTCTAGTGTAAACTCTGTGTATAGTGAATATCTGCACGAAGAATCACTATTTTGGACTCTGAAAGTGCTTCTCAGAGAGTTTCTGGCCTTCTACTGGAAAATTTGTGTTGAGTGAATATCTGAATAAGAATCACTTTTTTGGACTCTGAAAGAGTATTTGGGAACGTTTTTGGCCTTCCAGTGGAAACTCTGTGTTGACTGATATCTGCCCTGAGAATCATTTTTTTGGACTCTGAAAGTCCTTATTAGAAAGTTTCTGGCCTTCTTCTGGAAACTCTGTGTTGAGTGAATATCTGCACTAAAAATCAATTTTTTTTACTCTGAAAATGTATTTGAGAGCGTTTCTGGCCTTCTAGTGGAAACTCTGTGCTGAGTGAATAACTGCACTAAGAATCACTTTTTGTTTCTGAAAGTGCTTCTGAGAGAGTTTCTGGACTTCTAGTGGAATCTCTGTGTTCAGTTAATATCTGGTTAAAGAAGCACATTTGGGACTCTGAAAGTGCATTTGAGAGCGTTTCTGGCCTTCTAGTGGAAACTCTGTGTTGAGTGAACATCTGCACGAAGAATCACTTTTGGACCCTGAAAATGCATCTGAGAGCGTTTCTGGCCTTCTACTGAAAACTCTGGGTTGAGTGAATATCTGCACTTAGAATCACTTTTTGATCTCTGAAATTGCATTTGAGAGTGTTTCTTACCTTTTACTGGAAACTCTGTGTTGAGTGAATATCAGCACTAAAAATCACTTTTTGGACTCTGAAAGAGTATTTGGAGCGTTTTGGCCTTCCAGGGAAACTATGTGTTGACTGATATCTGCCCTGAGAAACACTTTTTTGGACTCTGAAAGTGCATTTGAGAGCGTTTCTGGCCTTCTACTGGAAACTCTGTGTTGAGTTATTATCTGCCCTAGGAATCACTTTTGGACTCTGAAAGTGCATTTGAGAGCGTTTCTGGTTTTCTAAGGAAACTCTGTGTTGGCTGAATATCTGGCCTTCACTGGAAACTCTAAGAATCACTTTTGGACTCTGAAAGTGCATTTGAGAGCGTTTCTGGCCTTCTAGTGGAAATTCAGTGTTCAGTAAATATCTGCATGAAGAATCACTTTTTGACTCTGAAAGTGCATTTGAGAGCCTTACTGGCCTTCTGAAAGTGGAAACTGTGAAACTCTGTGTTGAGTGAATATCAGCACTAAAAATCACTTTTTGTACTCTTAAAAGTATTTGAGAGAGTTTCTTCTAGCCTTCTAATGGAAACTCTGTGTTGAGTGAACATCTGCACTTTTTGGACTCTGAAAAGAATCACTTTTTGGACTATGAAAGTGCATTTGAGATCGTTTCTGACCTTCTAATGGAAACTCTGTGTTGAGTAAATATCAGCATTAAAAACCATTTTTTTGGTCTCTGAAAGTGCATTTGACAGCGTTCCTGGCCTTCTAGTGGAAACTCTGTGTTGAGTGAATATCTGCCCTGAGAATCACTTTTTTGGACTCTGAAATTGCATTTGAGAGTGTTTCTGATGTTTTAGTGGAAACTTTGTGTTGAGTGAATATCTGCACTAAGAATCACTTTTTGATCTCTGAAATTGCATTTGAGAGTGTTTCTGGTCTTTTAGTGGAAACTCTGTGTTGAGTGAATATCAGCATTAAAAAACATTTTTTTGGTCTCTGAAAGTGCATTTGACAGCCCTTCTGGCCTTCTAGTGGAAACTCTGTGTACAGTGAATATTTGCACGAAGAATCATTATTTTGGATTCTGAAAGTGCAATTTAAGCGTTTCTGGCCTTCTACTGAAAACTCTGGGTTGAGTGAATATATGCACTAAGAATTACACTTTTGGACTCTGAAAGTGCATTTGACAGCGTTCCTGGCCTTCCAGTGGAAACTTTGTGTTGAGCGATTATCTGCCCTGAGAATCACGTTTTTGGACTCTGAAAGTGCTTCTTAGAGAGTTAATGGCATTCTACCGGAAACTTTGTGTTGAACGAATATCTGCACTAAGAATCACTATTTTGGACTATGAAAGTGCATTTGAGATCGTTTCTGACCTTCTAGTGGAAACTCTGTGTTGAATGAACATCTGCACTAAGAATCATTATATGGACTATGAAAGTGCATTTGAGAGCGTTTCTGGCCTTGAAGTGGAAACTCTGTGTTGACTGAATATCTGCCCTGAGAATAGCACTAAGACTCACTTTTTGGATTCTGAAAAGAACTTTTGAGACTTTGTGCGTTCTGGCCTTCTACTGGAAAGTTTGTGTCTACTGGAAACTCGCAAATATCTGCACAAAGAATCACTTTTTGGACACTGAAAGTGCATCTGAGTGCGTTGCTGGCTTTCTAGTGGAAACTGTGTGTTGAGTGAATAACTGCAGAAATAATCACTTTTTTGGAATCTGAAAGTTCTTCTGCACTAAGAGCGTTTCTGAGCCTTCCAGTGGAAGCTTTGTGTTGACTGAATATCTGCCCTGAGAATCACTGTTTTGGATTATGAAAATGCATTATCGAGCGTTTCTGTTCTTCTTCGTGGAAACTCTGTGTAGACTGAATATTTGTTCTGAGAATCACTTTATTTGGACTCTGAAAGTGCATTTGAGAGCGTTTCTGGCTTTCAGTGGAAACTTTCTGACCTGAGTGAATATCTGCACTAAAAATAACTTTTTGGACCCTGAAAATATATGACAGAGCGTTTCTGGCCTTCTACTGGAAACTTTGTGTTGAGTGAATATCTGCACTAAGGATCACTTTTTGGACTGTGAAATTGCATTTGATAGCGTTTCAGGCCTTATAGGGAAAGTCTGTGTTGAGTGATCATCTGTCCTGAGAATCCCTTTTTTGGACTCTGAAAGTGCTTCTGAGATAGTTTCTGAACTTCTACTTTAAACTCTGTGTTGAGTGAATATCTGCACTAAGAATCACTGTTTTGACTATGAAAATGCATTTGAGAGCATTTCTGGCCTTCCAGTGGAAACTGTGCGTTGATTTGATAATTGCCTTGAGAATCACTGTTTTTACTCTGAAATTGCATTTGAAAGCGTTTCTGGACTTCTAGTGGAAACTCTGTTTGAGTGAATATCTGCAATAAGAATCACTTTTTAGACTCTGAAAATGGTTTTCAGAGTCCAAAACAGTGATTCTGAGTCAGATATTCACTGAACACAGAGATTTCAGCAAAGTCCAGACACCCTCTCAGAGCACTTTCACAGCCAAAAAAGGGAGTCTTAGTGCAGATATTCTGTGAACACAGAGTTTCCACTAGAAGGCAAGAAACGCTCTCAAAGTGCATTTTCAGAGCAAAAAAGTGATTTTTAGTGCAGATGTTCGTTCAACACAAAGTTTCCAGTAGAAGGCCAGAAACGCTCTCAAATGCATATTCAGAGTCCAAAAAAGTGATTCTCAGGGCAGATATTCAGTCAACAGAGAGTTTCCACTAGAAGGGCAGAAACCCTCTCAAAGCTCTTTCAGAGTCAAAAAAGTGATTCTTAGTGCAGATATTCACTCAACACAGAGTTTCCAGTAGAAGGCCAGAAACGCTCTCAAATGCATTTTCAGAAACCAAAAAAGTGTTTATTAGTGCAGATATTAACTCAACACAGAGTTTCCACTAGAATGCAAGAATGCTGTAAAATGTATTTTCAGGGTCCAAAAAGTGATTCTTAGAGCAGATATTCACTCAACATAAAGTATCAGTAGAAGGCCAGAAACGCTCTCAAATGCATTTTCAGAGTCCAAAAAGTGATTCTCAGGGAAGATATAAGGTCAACACAGAGTTTCCACTAAAGGCCAGAAACTCTCAAATGCATTTTCAGAGTCCAAAAAAGTGATTCTCAGTGCAGATATTAAGTTCAACACAAAGTTTCCACTAAAAGGCTAGAAACTCTCTCAAAAGCACTTTCAGAGTGCAAAAAAGTGATTCTCAGGGCAGATAGTCACTCACCGCTATGTTTCCAGTAGAAGGTCAGAAACGCTCTCAAATGTATTTTCAGAGTCCAAATAGTGATTCTCAGTGAAGATATTTACTCAACACAGAGTTTCCAGTAGAAGGCCAGAAGCGCTCTCAAATACACTTTCAGAGTCCAAAAAAAGTGTTTTGTCAGGGCAGATATCAGTCAACACAGAGTTTCCACTGGAAGGGCAGAAAAACGCTCTCAAATACTCTTTTCAGAGTCCAAAAAAGTGATTCTCAGGGCAGATAATCACTCAACACAGAGTTTCCACTGAAAGGCCAGAAATGCTCTCAAATGCACTTTCAGAGTCCAAAAAAGTGTTTGTCAGGGCAGATATCGGTGAACACAGAATTTCCACTGGAAGGGCAAAAACGCTCCCAAATGCACTTTCAGAGTCCAAAAAATGATTCTTCGTGCAGATATTCACTCAACACAAGGTTTCCAGTAGAAGGCCAGAAACGCTCTCAAATGCACTTTCAGAGACCAAAAAAGTGATTCTTAGTGCAAATATTAACTCAACACAGAGTTTCCACTAGAATAAAAGAAATACTCTAAAATGCATTTTCAGGGTCCAAAAAAGTGATTCTTAGTGCAGATATTCACTCAACACAGAGTTTCCAGTAGAAGGCCAGAAACGCTCTCAAATACTCTTTTAGAGTCCAAAAAAGTGTGTATTAGTGCAGATATTCGTTCAACACAAAGTTTCCACTAAAAGGCTAGAAACTCTCTAAGAAGCACTTTCAGAGTGCAAAAAAGTGATTCTCAGGGCAGATAGTCACTCAACGCTATGTTTCCAGTAGAAGGTCAGAAACGCTCTGAAATGTATTTTCAGAGTCCAAAATAGTGATTCTCAGTGAAGATATTTACTCAACACAAGAGCTTCCAGTAGAAGGCCAGAAACGCTGTCAAATACACTTTCAGAGTCCAAAAAAGTGTTTGTCAGGGCAGATATCAGTCAACACAGAGTTTCCACTGGAAGGGCAAAAACGCTCTCAAAAAGCTCTTTTAGAGTCCAAAAAAGTGATTCTCAGGGCAGATAATCACTCAACACAGAGTTTCCACTGAAAGGCCAGAAATGCTCTCAAATGCTCTTTCAGAGTCCAAAAAGTGTTTCTCAGTGCAGATATCAGTCAACACAGAGTTTCCACTGGAAAGGCAAAAAACGCTCTCAAAGGCTCTTCCAGAGTCCAAAAAGTGATTATTAGTGCAGATATTCGTTCAACACAAAGTTTCCACTAAAAGGCCAGAAACTCTATCAAATGCACTTTCAGAGACCAAAAAGTGTTTCTCAGTGCAGATATTAACTCAACACAGAGTTTCCACTGGAAGGGCAGAAACGCTCTCAAATGCATTTTCAGAGTCCAAAAAATGATTCTTAGTGCAGATATTCACTCAACACAGAGTTTCCAGTAGAAGGCCAGAAACGCTCTCAAATGCACTTTCAAAGACCAAAAAGTGATTCTTAGTGCAAATATTAACTCAACACAGAGTTTCCACTAGAATTAAAAAACGCTCTAAAATGCTCTTTCAGAGTCCAAAAGTGTTTCTTAGTGCAGATATTCACTCAACGCAAAGTTTCCAGTAGAAACCCAGAAATGCTCTCAAATGCATTTTCAGAGTCCAAAACTGTGGTTCTCAGTGAAGATATAAGATCAACACAGAGTTTCCACTAAAAGGCCAGAAATGCTCTCAAATGCATTTTCAGAGACCAAAAAGTGATTCTTAGTGCAAATATTAACTCAACACAGAGTTTCCACTAGAATGCAAGAATGCTGTAAAATGTATTTTCAGGGTCCAAAAAAGTGATTCTTATGAGCAGATATTGTCAACATAAAGTATCCAGTAGAAGGCCAGAAACGCTCTCAAATGCATTTTCAGAGTCCAAAACTGTGAGTCTCAGGGAAGATATAAGTTCAACACAGAGTTTCCACTAAAAGGCCAGAAACACTCTCAAATGCATTTTCAGAGTCCAAAAAAGTGATCATTAGTGCAGATATTCGTTCAACACAAACTTTCCACTAAAAGGCCAGAAACTGTCTAAAAAGCACTTTCAGAGTCCAAAAAGTGATTCTCAGGGCAGATATTCAGTCAACACAGAGTTTCCACTGGAAGGCAAAAACGCTCTCAAAAGCTCTTTCAGAGTCAAAAAAGTGATTCTTAGTGCAGATATTCACTCAACACAGAGTTTTCAGTAGAAGGTCAGAAACGCTCTCAAATACTCTTTTAGAGTCCAAAAAAGTGTTTATTAGTGCAGATATTCGTTCAACACAAAGTTTCCACTAAAGGCTAGAAATGCTCTCAAAAGCATTTTCAGAGTGTAAAAAAGTGATTCTCAGGACAGATATCAGTCAACACAGAGTTTCCACTGGAAGGGCAAAAACGCTCTCAAAAGCTCTTTCAGAGTCCAAAAAGTGATTCTTAGGGCAAATATTCACTCAACACAGAGTTTCCAGTAGAAGGTCAGAAACGCTCTCAAATGCACTTTCAGAGTCCAAAAAAGTGATTTCTCAGGGCAGATATCAGTGAACACAGAATTTCCACTGGAAGGGCAAAAACGTTCTCAAATGCACTTTCAGAGTCCAAAAAATGATTCTTAGTGCAAATATTCACTCAACACAAGGTTTCCAGAAGAATGCCAGAAACGCTCTCAAATGCACTTTCAGAGAGCAAAAAAGTGATTCTCAGTGAAGATATTAGGTCAACACAGAGTTTCCACTAAAAGGCCAGAAACGCTCTCAAATGCATTTTCAGAGTCCAAAAAAGTGATTCTCAGGGAAGATATTTGGTCAACACAGAGTTTCCACTGGAAGGCCAGAAACGCTTTCAAATACACTTTCAGAGTCCAAAAGTGATTCTTAGGGCAGATAATCACTCAACACAGAGTTTCCACTGGAAGGCCAGAAATGCTCTAAAATGCATTTCAGGGTCAAAAAAAGTGATTCTTTGTCCAGATGTTCACTCAACGCAAAGTTTCCAGTAGAAGGCCAGAAACGCTCTTAAATGTATTTTTCAGAGTCCAAAACAGTGATTCTCAGGGAAGATATTAGGTCAACACAGAGTATCCACTAAAATGCCAGAAACGCTCTCAAATGCAGTTTCAGAGTCCAAAACTGTGATTCTCGGGTAAGATATAAGGTCAACACAGAGTTTCCACTAGAATGCAAGAAATGCTCTAAAATGCATTTTCAGGGTGCAAAAAAGTGATTCTTAGTCAGATATTCACTCAACACAGAGTTTCCAGTACAAGGCCAGAAACACTCTCAAATGCAATTTCAGAGTCCAAAAAGTGATTCTTAGTCAGATATTCACTCAACACAGAGTTTCCACTAGAAGGCCAGAAACGCCCTCAAACACACTTTCAGAGTCTAAAACTGTGATTCTCAGGGAAGATTTTAGGTTAACACAGAGTTTCGACTGGAAGGGCAAAAACGCTGTCAAAAGCTCTTTCAGAGTTCAAAAGTGATTCTTAGTGCAGATATTAACTCAACAAAGAGTTTCCATTGGAAAGCCAGAAACGCTCTCAAATGTATTATCAGAGTCCAAAAAGTGATTCTCAGGGAAGATATTTGGTCAACACAGAGTTTCCACTGGAAGGCCAGAAACGCTCTCAAATGCACTTTCAGAGACCAAAAAAGTGATTCTTAGTGCAAATATTAACTCAACAGAGAGTTTCCACTAGAATAAAAGAAATACTCTAAAATGCATTTTCAGAGTCCAAAAAGTGATTCTCAGGGTCAGATATCAGTCAATACAGAGTTTCCACTGGAAGGGCAAAACGCTCTCAAAAGCTCTTTCAGAGTCCAAAAGTGATTATTAGTGCAGATATTCGTTCAACAAGAAGTTTCCACTAAAAGGCCAGAAACTCTATAAAAGCACTTTCAGAGTCCAAAAAGTGTTTCTCAGTGCAGATATCGGTGAACACAGAATTTCCACTGGAAGGGCAAAAACGCTCTCAAATGCACTTTCAGAGTCCAAAAAATGATTCTTAGTGCAGATATTCACTCAACACAATGTTTCCAGTAGAAGGCCAGAAACGCTCTCAAATGCACTTTCAAAGACCAAAAAAGTGATTCTTAGTGCAAATATTAACTCAACACAGAGTTTCCACTAGAATTAAAGAAACGCTCTAAAATGCATTTTCAGAGTCCAAAAAAGTGTTTCTTAGTCAGATATTCACTCAACACAGAGTTTCCACTAGAAGGCCAGAAACGCTCTCAAACACACTTTCAGAGTCTACAACTGTGATTCTCAGGGAAGATATTAGGTCAACACAGAGTTTCCACTGGAAGGGCAAAAACGCTCTCAAAGGCTCTTCCAGAGTCCAAAAAGTGATTATTAGTGCAGATATTCACTCAACACAGAGTTTCCACTAGAAGGCCAGAAACTCTATAAGAAGCACTTTCAGAGTGTAAAAAAGTGTTTCTCAGTGCAGATATCGGTGAACACAGAATTTCCACTGGAAGGGCAAAAACGCTCTCAAATGCACTTTCAGAGTCCAAAAAATGATTCTTAGTGCAGATATTCACTCAACACAATGTTTCCAGTAGAAGGCCAGAAACGCTCTCAAATGCATTTTCAGAGTCCAAAACTGTGGTTCTCAGTGAAGATATAAGATCAACACAGAGTTTCCACTAAAAGGCCAGAAATGCTCTCAAATGCATTTTCAGAGACCAAAAAAGTGATTCTTAGTGCAAATATTAACTCAACACAGAGTTTCCACTAGAATGCAAGAATGCTGTAAAATGTATTTTCAGGGTCCAAAAAAGTGATTCTTATGAGCAGATATTCACTCAACATAAAGTATCCAGTAGAAGGCCAGAAACGCTCTCAAACACACTTTCAGAGTCTACAACTGTGATTCTCAGGGAAGATATAAGTTCAACACAGAGTTTCCACTAAAAGGCCAGAAACACTCTCAAATGCATTATCAGAGTCCAAAACAGTGATCTCAGGGAAGATATTTGGTCAACACAGAGTTTCCACTGGAAGGCCAGAAACGCTTTCAAATGCACTTTAAGAGTCCAAGAAAGTGATTATTAGTGCAGATATTCGTTCAACACAAAGTTTCCACTAAAAGGCCAGAAACTCTCTAAGAAGAACTTTCAGAGTGTAAAAAAGTGATTCTCAGGGCAGATAATCACTCAACACAGAGTTTCCACTGGAAGGTCAGAAACGCTCTCAAATACACTTTCAGAGTCCAAAAAAGTGATTCTCAGGGCAGATAATCACTCAACACAGAGTTTCCACTGGAAGGCCAGAAACGCTCTCTAAAGCTCTTTCAGAGTGCATAGGTGATTCTTAGTGCAAATATTAACTCAACACAGAGTATCCACTAAAATGCCAGAAACACTCTCAAATGCAGTTTCAGAGTCCAAAACTGTGATTCTCGGGGAAGACATAAGGTCAACACAGAGTTTCCACTAGAATGCAAGAAATGCTCTAAAATGCATTTTCAGGGTGCAAAAAAGTGATTCTTAGTCAGATATTCACTCAACACAGAGTTTCCAGTAGAAGGCCAGAAACGCTCTCAAATGCAATTTCAGAGTCCAAAAAAGTGATTCTTAGTCAGATATTCACTCAACACAGAGTTTCCACTGAAAGGCCAGAAACGCCCTCAAACACACTTTCAGAGTCTAAAACTGTGATTCTCAGGGAAGATTTTAGGTTAACACAGAGTTTCCACTGGAAGGGCAAAAACGCTGTCAAAAGCTCTTTCAGAGTTCAAAAAGTGATTCTTAGTGCAGATATTCACTCCACACAGAGTTTCCAGTAGAAGGCCAGAAACGGTGTAAAATACATTTTCAGAGTACAAAAAAGTGATTCTTAGTGCACATATTAACTCAACACAGAGTTTCCATTGGAATTAAAGAAACGCTCTAAAATGTATTATCAGAGTCCAAAAAAGTGATTCTTAGGGAAGATATTTGGTCAACACAGAGTTTCCACTGGAAGGCCAGAAACGCTTTCAAATGCACTTTCAGAGTCCAAAAAAATGATTATTAGTGAAGATAATCGTTCAACACAAAGTTTCACTAAAAGGCCAGAAACTCTCTAAAATGCACTTTCAGAGTCCAAAAAGTGATTCTCAGTGCAGATATTCACTCCACACAGAGTTTCCACTGGAAGGCCAGAAATGCTCTCAAATGCACTTTCAGAGTCCAAAAAAGTGTTTCTCAGGGCAGATATCAGTCAACACAGAGTTTCCACTGGAAGGGCAAAAACGCTCTCAAAAGCTCTTTCAGAGTGCATAAGTGATTCTTAGTGCAAATATTAACTCAACACAGAGTTTCCACTAGAATGCAAGAAATGCTCTAAAATGTATTTTCAGGGTCAAAAAAAGTGATCCTTTGTCCAGATGTTCACTCAACGCAAAGTTGCCAGTAGAAGGCCAGAATCGCTCTTAAATGTATTTTCAGAGTCCAAAACCGTGATTCTCGGGGAAGATATAAGGTCAACACAGAGTTTCCACTAAAAGGCCAGAAACGCTCTCAAATGCATTTTCAGAGTACAAAAAAGTGATTCTTAGTGCAGATATTCAGACAACACAGAGTTTCCAATAGAAGGCCAGAAATGCTCTCAAATGCATTTTCAGAGACCAAAAAAGTAATTCTCAGGGCAGATAATCACTCAACACAGAGTTTCCACTAGAATGCAAGAAATGCTCTACAATGCATTTTCAGGGTGCAAAAAAGTGATTCTTAGTCAGATATTCACTCAACACAGAGTTTCCAGTACAAGGCCAGAAACAGTCTCAAATGCAATTTCAGAGTCCAAAAAAGTGGTTCTTAGTCAGATATTAACTCAACACAGAGTTTCCACTAGAAGGCCAGAAACGCTCTCAAATGCACTTTCAGAGTGCAAAAAAGTGTTTCTCAGGGCAGATATCAGTCAACACAGAATTTCCACTGGAAGGGCAAAAACACTCTCAAATGCACTTTCAGAGTCCAAAAAATGATTCTTAGTGCAGATATTCACTCAACACAAGGTTTCCAGTAGAAGGCCAGAAACGCTCTCAAATGCATGTTCAGAGTCCAAAAAAGTGATTCTTAATGCAGATATTCAGTCAACACAGAGTTTCCAGTACAAGGCCAGAAACGCTCTCAAATGCACTTTCAGAGTCCAAAAAAGTGATTATTAGTGCAGATATTCGTTCAACACAAAGTTTCCACTAAAAGGCAAGAAACTCTCTAAGAAGCACTTTCAGAGTCCAAAAAAGTGATTCTCAGGGCAGATAATCACTCAACACAGAGTTTCCACTGGAAGGCCAGAAACAGTCTCAAATGCAATTTCAGAGTCCAAAAAAGTGATTCTTAGTGCAGATATTCACTCCACACAGAGTTTCCAGTAGTAGGGTAGAAACGCTCTAAAATACATTTTCAGATTCCAAAAAAGTGATTCTTAGTGCAGATATTAACTCAAGAAAGAGTTTCCATTGGAAAGCCAGAAACGCTCTCGAATGCATTATCAGAGTCCAAAACGGTGATCTCAGGGCAGATAATCACTCAACACAGAGTTTCCACTGGAAGGCCAGAAATGCTCTCAAATGCACTTTCAGAGTGCAAAAAAGTGTTTCTCAGTGCAGATAATCACTCAACACAGAGTTTCCACTGGAAGGCCAGAAACGATCTCAAATGCATTTTCAGAGACCAAAAAAGTGATTCTTAGTGCAAATATTAACTCAACACAGAGTTTCCACTAGAATTAAAGAAACGCTCTAAAATGCATTTTCAGAGTCCAAAATATTGTTTCTTAGTCAGATATTCACTCAACACAGAGTTTCCACTAGAATGCAAGAAATGCTCTAAAATGGATTTTCAGGGTGCAAAAAAGTGATTCTTAGTCAGATATTCACTCAACACAGAGATTCCAGTACAAGGCCAGAAACACTCTCAAATGCAATTTCAGAGTCCAAAAAAGTGATTCTTAGTCAGATATTCACTCAACACAGAGTTTCCACTAGAAGGCCAGAAACGCTCTCAAACACACTTTCAGAGTCTAAAACTGTGATTCTCAGGGAAGATTTTAGGTCAACACAGAGTTTCGACTGGAAGGGCAAAAACGCTGTCAAAAGCTCTTTCAGAGTCCAAAACAGTGATTCTCAGTGAAGATATTAGGTCAACACAGAGTATCCACTAAAAGGCCAGAAACGCTCTCAAAAGCATTATCAGAGTCCAAAATGGTGATTCTCAGGGAAGATATTTGGTCAACACAGAGTTTCCACTGGAAGGCCAGAAACGCTTACAAATGCAATTTCAGAGTCCAAAAAGTGATTTATTAGTGCAGATATTCGTTCAACACAAAGTTTCCACTAAAGGCCAGAAACTCTCAAAGCACTTTCAGAGTCCAAAAAAGTGATTCTCAGTGCAGATAATCACTCAACACAGAGTTTCCACTAGAATGCAAGAAATGCTCTAAAATGCATTTTCAGGGTGCAAAAAGTGATTCTTAGTCAGATATTCACTCAACACAGAGTTTCCACTAGAAGGCCAGAAACGCTCTCAAACACACTTTCAGAGTCTAAAACTGTGATTCTCAGGGAAGATATTAGGTCAACACAGAGTTTCCACTGGAAGGGCAAAAACGCTGTCAAAAGCTCTTTCAGAGTCCAAAAGTGATTCTTAGTGCAGATATTCACTCAACACAGAGTTTCCAGTACAAGGCCAGAAATGCTCTCAAATGCACTTTCAGAGTCCAAAAAGTGATTCTTAGTGCAGATATTCGTTCAACACAAAGTTTCCACTAAAAGGCCAGAAACTCTCTCAAAAGCACTTACAGAGTCCAAAAAGTGATTCTCAGGGCAGATAATCACTCAACACAGAGTTTCCACTGGAAGGCCAGAAATGCTCTCAAATGCACTTTCAGAGTGCAAAAAGTGTTTCTCAGGGCAGATATCAGTCAACACAGAATTTCCACTGGAAGGGCAAAAAACCGTCTCAAATGCACTTTCAGAGTCCAAAAAATGATCCTTAGTGCAGATATTCACTCAACAGAAGGTTTCCAGTAGAAGGCCAGAAACGATCTCAAATGCACTTTCAGAGTCCAAAAAAGTGTTTCTCAGGGCAGATATCAGTCAACACAGAGTTTCCACTGGAAGGGCAAAAACGCTCTCAAAAGCTCTTTCAGAGTGCATAAGTGATTCTTAGTGCAAATATTAACTCAACACAGAGTTTCCACTAGAATGCAAGAAATGCTCTAAAATGCATTTTCAGGGTCAAAAAAAGTGATTCTTTGTCCAGATGTTCACTCAATGCAAAGTTTCCAGTAGAAGGCCAGAATCGCTCTTAAATGTATTTTCAGAGTCCAAAACAGTGATTCTCAGTGAAGATATTAGGTCAACACAGAGTATCCATTAAAATGGCAGAAACGCTCTCAAATGCAATTTCAGAGTCCAAAACTGTGATTCTCGGGGAAGATATAAGGTCAACACAGAGTTTCCACTAAAAGGCCAGAAACGCTCTCAAATGCATTTTCAGAGTCCAAAACTGTGATTCTCAGGAAAGATATAAGGTCAACACAGAGTTTCCACTAAAAGGCCAGAAATGAACTCAAATGCATTTTCAGAGACCAAAAAAGTAATTCTCAGTGCAGATATTCACTCAGCACAGAGTTTCCAGTACAAGGCCAGAAACACTCTCAAATGCAATTTCAGAGTCCAAAAAAGTGATTCTTAGTCAGATATTCACTCAACACAGAGTTTCCACTAGAAGGCCAGAAACGATCTCAAACACACTTTCAGAGTCTAAAATTGTGATTCTCAGGAAGATTTTAGGTCAACACAGAGTTTCGACTGGAAGGGCAAAACGCTGTCAAAAGCTCTTTCAGAGTTCAAAAGTGATTCTTAGTGCTGATATTCACTCCACACAGAGTTTCCAGTAGTAGGCTAGAAACGCTCTAAAATACATTTTCAGAGTCCAAAAAAGTGATTCTTAGTGCAGATATTAACTCAACAAAGAGTTTCCATTGGAAAGCCAGAAACGCTCTCAAATGCATTATAGGAGTCCAAAACGGTGATCTCAGGGAAGATATTTGGTCAACACAGAGATTCCACTGGAAGGCCAGAAATGCTCTTGAATGTATTTTCAGAGTCCAAAACAGTGATCCTCAGTGAAGATATTAGGTCAACACAGAGTATCCACTAAAAGGCCAGAAACGCTCTCAAAAGCATTATCAGAGTCAAAATGGTGATCTCAGGGAAGATATTTGGTCTACACAGAGTTTCAACTGGAAGGCCAGAAACGCTTTCAAATGCACTTTCAGAGTCCAAAAAAGTGATTATTAGTGCAGATATTCATTTCAACACAAAGTTTCCACTAAAAGGCCAGAAACTCTCTAAGAAGCACTTTCAGAGTCCAAAAAAGTGATTCTCAGTGTAGATAATCACTCAACACAGAGTTTCCAATAGAATGCAAGAAATGCTCTAAAATGCATTTTCAGGTTGCAAAAAAGTGATTCTTAGTCAGATATTCACTCCACACAGAGTTTCCAGTAGTAGGCTAGAAACGCTCTCAAATGCATGTTCATAGTCCAAAAAAGTGATTCTTAATGCAGATATTCAGTCAACACAGAGTTTCCAGTACAAGGCCAGAAACGCTCTCAAATGCACTTTCAGAGTCCAAAAAAGTGATTATTAGTGCAGATATTCGTTTAACACAAAGTTTCCACTAAAAGGCAAGAAAACTCTAAGAAGCACTTTCAGAGTCCAAAAAAGTGATTCTCAGGGCAGATAATCACTCAACACAGAGTTTCCACTGGAAGGCCAGAAATGCTCTCAAATTCACTTTCAGAGTGCAAAAAAGTGTTTCTCAGGGCAGATATCAGTGAACACAGAATTTCCACTGGAAGGGCAAAAACGCTCTCAAATGCACTTTCAGAGTCCAAAAAATGATTTTTAGTGCAGATATTCACTCAACAGAAGGTTTCCAGTAGAAGGCCAGAAACGCTCTCAAATGCACTTTCAGAGACAAAAAAAGTGATTCTTAGTGCAAATATTAACTCAACACAGTTTCCACTAGAACAAAAGAAATGCTCTAAAATGCATTTTCAGGGTGCAAAAAAGTGATTCTTAGTCAGATATTCACTCAACACAGAGTTTCCAGTACAGGGCCAGAAACACTCTCAAATGCAATTTCAGAGTCCAAAAAAGTGATTCTTAGTGCAGATATTCAGACAACACAGAGTTTCCAATACAAGGCCAGAAATGCTCTCAAATGCATTTTCAGAGACCAAAATAATAATTCTCAGGGCAGACAATCACTCAAAACAGAGTTTCCACTAGAATGCAAGAAATGCTCTAAAATGCATTTTCAGGGTGCAAAAAAGTGATTCTTTGTCCAGATGTTCACTCAACGCAAAGTTTCCAGTAGAAGGCCAGAATCGCTCTTAAATGTATTTTCAGAGTCCAAAACAGTGATTCTCAGGGAAGATATTAGGTCAACACAGAGTATCCACTAAAATGCCAGAAAACGCTCTCAAATGCAGTTTCAGAGTCCAAAACTGTGATTCTCGGGTAAGATATAAGGTCAACACAGAGTTTCCACTAGAATGCAAGAAATGCTCTAAAATGCATTTTCAGGGTGCAAAAAAGTGATTCTTAGTCAGATATTCACTCAACACAGAGTTTCCAGTACAAGGCCAGAAACACTCTCAAATGCAATTTCAGAGTCCAAAAAAGTGATTCTTAGTCAGATATTCACTCAACACAGAGTTTCCACTAGAAGGCCAGAAACGCCCTCAAACACACTTTCAGAGTCTAAAACTGTGATTCTCAGGGAAGATTTTAGGTTAACACAGAGTTTCGACTGGAAGGGCAAAAACGCTGTCAAAAGCTCTTTCAGAGTTCAAAAGTGATTCTTAGTGCAGATATTAACTCAACAAAGAGTTTCCATTGGAAAGCCAGAAACGCTCTCAAATGTATTATCAGAGTCCAAAACGGTGATCTCAGGGAAGATATTTGGTCAACACAGAGTTTCCACTGGAAGGCCAGAAACGCTCTCAAATGCACTTTCAGAGACCAAAAAAGTGATTCTTAGTGCAAATATTAACTCAACAGAGAGTTTCCACTAGAATAAAAGAAATACTCTAAAATGCATTTTCAGGGTCCAAAAAAGTGATTCTTCGTCAGATATCAGTCAATACAGAGTTTCCACTGGAAGGGCAAAAACGCTCTCAAAGGCTCTTCCAGAGTCCAAAAAGTGATTATTAGTGCAGATATTCGTTCAACAAGAAGTTTCCACTAAAAGGCCAGAAACTCTATAAGAAGCACTTTCAGAGTGTAAAAAAGTGTTTCTCAGTGCAGATATCGGTGAACACAGAATTTCCACTGGAAGGGCAAAAACGCTCTCAAATGCACTTTCAGAGTCCAAAAAATGATTCTTAGTGCAGATATTCACTCAACACAATGTTTCCAGTAGAAGGCCAGAAACGCTCTCAAATGCACTTTCAAAGACCAAAAAAGTGATTCTTAGTGCAAATATTAACTCAACACAGAGTTTCCACTAGAATTAAAGAAACGCTCTAAAATGCATTTTCAGAGTCCAAAAAAGTGTTTCTTAGTCAGATATTCACTCAACACAGAGTTTCCACTAGAAGGCCAGAAAGCGCTCTCAAACACACTTTCAAGTCTACAACTGTGATTCTCA